>VXCM01003958.1:10655-29312 GCA_014773175.1 Lucifuga dentata
TTTTTTTTTTTTTTTTTTAAGATATTGACAGTTGATTTCAGGTGATGACGTCACCAGCCAAAACCAAAAAAAAAAACAGCTAAAAAAAAAAAAATGATAGCGGCACAAATGAAAATTTTAACAGCACAAACAACTGAGGCTGTTTTCCTGGAGTTCTGTGTTCGTCGGGGGAAAACTTCCCTCAGACTCACCATCCTGATCGCCCACGCCCGCCGCCTCTGCTTTAGGGATCAGTGCTGAATCAGCGATCTGCAGCAGACGGTCTGCCACGCCACTCTGAGCACCATCTGGTGACACACACACACACACACACCACCACTCAAACATTATCACAGGCACTTTATAATAAACACAAACTAAATTACTAATTATGGTATTCATTTATACTAAGGTGGTATTACTTTAATCATCTGGCCTTATTTACACTTTTCAAACATTTCAAGTAGGGGGTTACTAAGAATTGATTATTGATTAATCCCCATTAAGAATTTAAGAAATTAATTAAAGTATATTACAGTAACACTGGTTGTGTATTATTCATTACTCAGGTTTCACAATTTGTTGGTTTGGAAAAACTTAATATATTTACATGGAAGCTATACTTTGACTATTTGTCCATACTCCAACTAAGACAATAATGCGATAAAATGTACACATGGACGGGTTCACTGAATACAGATGACGTGTTAATAATGTGTTAATAATAATAATAATAATGATAATAATAATAATCTGACTATGAGATGCAGGAAATACATTTGAAGGTGGCTTACTCCAATTATGATGTTTATATGCCTGAATAAATCGTTATTACTTTGAGTAATCTTACTCTGATTTAAGCAGATTTCAATCTAATTATTGAACGTTTGAAAGAAACTTGTTATGTAATAATAATTGGTTGATACTCCAATCAAAACACACACAGAGAAATTTTTAATATTTCAACCCACCTCTGGGGATGAAGTCTCCAGCAATCTCTGATCCGCAGGAACTTTTAACAGTTAATCAAATTTTTATGGCTACTTTCAAACATAAATAATGTTGTTGTCCTTACAGGATGCAGTTTATTGTAGCTTTTTCGTGACCCATTTTGGATTATACTGTTATATTTATTGTTCGATTAGACTAAATGAATATTTTTGGTCCAGTTTATCAGAAGCAGATAATATCTTTAACTGTTCATGAATAGAATCTTCCACTGTGAACTGACATGTTTATCTATACTCACCATCCTGCTCCTCTATTTGGCTCGAGTGAATCAGAGTCCCTAATAATTCCAAAGGCCAGCGCACACCTGATCCACCTTCACAGTTTTTTCCTGCCAATAAGCCACATCAACAGAAAAGTCATCTTTGTTACCTATAATCCTGGTTTATATTCATATGTACCTGTATATCAAACTGTTTTGAGCTCTTTTGAAGAAATGTCACTAACTTCTCGATGAACCAGCATCTTCCACGGAAAATGGCCAGAAACTTTGCACTGGGCCTTGAAAATGAGCAACTCCTTGCTTGTAGATCTGATTTTGCTGTGACCTCTGCCGTGACCTCTTGGAGCAGTACGCCACCAGCAGCTTAAACTCCTCGCTTTGCTCATCATCCAGCTCACTTGCCATTTCACCAGCTACAGCACGATAAGTACAGAACAGAAAAGGAAGAAGCTACATTCAGGGCATGTCAGGACGGCTCCAGGACGCTCTTAGTTTTCTTATTGTCTCTGCTTTTATTTTCACCTTGTCTGTGTGGGGTATGCTGATGTGTGCTGAGTCCACGTGTGTTTGTTTACAGGCGTTCTTAATTAGGGTGTGGTTTCAGTTGTTTGAATTTTCCTCCACCTATCCTTATGCCTCTCTGCTTCCCGCACTTGTGGTCACCTGCTTCTGCTGGCCTATCACCTGTCTGTGTTCCTCCCTGCCTGCTCAGCTGATTCTGATCTGTCAGTTATGTCATTGTATTTAATCGCTTGGGTTTGCACTCCCAGTTTGCCAGACTGTCATGTTGTCATGTTTCCTGTTACTCGCTCCTGGATTAAGTTCTTGTTTTTTTTCCCCTGCCAAAATATTACTGGTGTTTTTTCCTAGCTTGTCTAGTGATTTTTAGTTATTCTTCGCTTGGATTATTGGACCTTGTTTCCCCCTGTGGGTGTTTTTATGTTTATTATTAAAGTTGAGAAGGACTATCTGATTCGGCTGTCATGTCTGCTCCTGAGTCCTCTACCTGCCGCTACCAGTACCTGCCGCTACCAGTACCAAAGCATGCTACCTACCAGTAGCATGCTTTGGTAAATGATTGTCAGTAACATTACATGTATGAAAATGGAATATATTAGGCTCAAACGTGCAAAATGGATGGTATGGTCCTTTAAATCCCTCCAGGATACTTGGCACAAATGTGTTCACTTGGAAGGTGATTATGTTGAAACTTAAAAAAAATAAATAAATCTTCAATACTCTGGAGTTAGAGCTTTCTAGGCCAGGCTCAGAATTTATCAATCACAACTGTGCATATGTACAGATGAAGTTAAATTTGATGAAAACACATTCCACAGTTAGATTACTGCATGTACTGCACTGCTCTCTATGAGGCTCTCCCCTTGCTGCCAGTGTTCCTGTTGTTTAGATTTTTGTTGCACAGTAGAGAATATAATAAATATCTGAAAACACTGAGTTGGTGCTGAGATGTAAGGGTGGATTGCCTTTTTTTTTTTNACACACACACACACACACACACACACACACACACACACACACACACACACACACACACACACCCTTAATAATAGACTACAGCATGTGCCTACCTACCTACTGTATATTTATAATGGCTTAGTTGTTGTTTTCTTTGTTCTGTTCTCTTCTGCTTTCTTTTTCTTCCTGCTGGTAACCTCACATACTGTTTCCTGAGTGCAGCTCAGCACAGCGTGTCAGAGGATCTGCTGTTTATTGTTACTTCTCCTTTCTTATAAAATGCAGCCATTCACAGAAGCCTGTGATCAGCAGTTTGGATACAGTCCATGGACTCCTGTCTGCTGCAAAATGCAAATTCCCTGCAGGAAGTTGCATTTGAAACAATGGAATAGAGGGTTATTACCGCTGAAATATGTTAAAGGACCATACCACCCATTTTGCATGTTTGAGCCTAATATATTCAAGTTTCATACATGTAACATTACTGACAATCATTTCCCAAAGCATACTACTGGAACGGTGAATTAAAAATGTTTTTCCTACCTTCCAGACCCCCATTGGTTTCAGTTCATTCTGGTACGCTATTAAAATGATACTTGAAACGTTCTTGGGATAGGTAATCCATCATCTTGAAAAGCATGTATATTCAGTTTTTTTTTTTTTTTTTTTTTTTTTTNAATAAAAAGCGTAGAGTGAATGTATGTCTCCACCAGGGAATATAGTCCCAAAAGAAGACCTGCGTTCGTCGAAAAATTTAAATGACCTTGACTTCATAAGGCTGTGTAACTATTAGCAGATGAAATTTTTAAGGTGAGTGAGTGTATCACTTGAATATTTGATTTTGAAAAATTAAGAGATTTTGCAAAATATAGGGAAAACTGAAATATGGTTTTATTCTTTGGGAAATGATTGTCAGTAACATAACGTATGAAAATTTAATATATTAGGCTCACACATGCAAAATGGTGGTATGGTCCTTTAATATGTTTTTAAAGGATCACACTGGTGATTCTGCATGTTTATGTCCAATAAATACTATGCTGACCTACGTACATGTAATGTTACTGACAACCATTTTCAAAACACAAAATCATGTTTTAATTTTGCTGTTGTTTTTCTATATCTCCTAATCTTCAAAATCAAATGTTCAGGTGATCACCCACCTTAAAATTCAATGTTTTGCCTGCTAACACCTACGTCTGAATGTAGAAAGGATGGCCATTTTTAATTTCACAGTAAAAGCCGTCTTCTCCATTCACTGATACAGACATTCATTTTCTTTTATGCAGCTCTGTGTTGGATCGGTTAAATAAAGTTAGTTTTGACAAAAAATTTAATAGACGTGTTTTTGCTGTGACGGATTACGTATCTGAAGCACTACAAGTTGATTTTTGTAGTGTGCTGTAATAAACTGAAATTAATGGCAGTCTGGAAGGTAGGAAAAATAATTCTAAAATTTACTGCTCCAGTAGTGTGTATTGAGAAACGTTTGTCAGTAACATAAGGTGTCTGTGTGTTGTATATATTGGGCTCAAACATGCAAAACTACCGGCATGGTCTTTAAGATTTTTTTTATTATTATTATAATTTCCTATTTTTATTAAATATATTATTCTCCACTCATGGTTTCCTTAGAACTATAAATTTAACGGTAGCACTGAGAATATAGCACTGTAACAGTTTTCTGTAGCTGTCCTACATTTAGCACATTTATAGCACTTAATAAAGAATATATGAATTCCATAGTCTGTGAACTTATCATGAAACATATGCTTTTCTATTGGCGGTTTTAGCTGAGTGCGGCCTGGTGCAAGTAATATTTACTGTGATCAACTTATGTGTTTATGTGTTTAATGAGTACAGGAAACATATCAGAGTACTGGAGGTTCACATGCAATTAAAGGACCATTGCATGTTTGAGCCTAATATATTAAATTTTCATACATTTTATGTTACTGACAATCATTTCCCAATCNGCATGTTTGAGCCTAATATATTAAATTTTCATACATTTTATGTTACTGACAATCATTTCCCAATCATTTCCTGATATTCTGTAAAATCTCTTAATCTTTCAAATCAAATATTCAAGTGATACACCCACCTTAAAAATCCACGTTTTTCCTGCTAATAGTTACACAGCCTTATGAAGTCACAGTCAGTTAAATTTTTCGATAAACGCAGGTCTTCTTTTGGGACTATATTCCCTGGTGGAGACATACAGTACATTCACTGTGTACTTTTTATTGCACTTAAACACTAAAATTACATAACTTCCGAAAAAAAAAAAAACCTNAAAAAAAAAAAAAAAAAAAAAAAAAAACAGTATACACATCCTGTTCTCAATGATGGATTACCTATCCCAAGAACACTTCAAGTATCAACAAGTTGATTTTAACAGCGTAGCAAAATGAACTGAAACCAATGGCGTGTGGAAGGTAGGAAAAAAAAGTAATAATTCACCGTTCCAGTAGTATGCTTTGGGAAATGATTGTCAGTAGCCTTACGTGTATGAAAATTGAANCCGTTCCAGTAGTATGCTTTGGGAAATGATTGTCAGTAGCCTTACGTGTATGAAAATTGAATATATTAGGCTCAAACCATGAAAAATAGCCGGTATGGTCCTTTAACCGCTGAAGCGAAAGAAAGACTTTAACAACTAAAATAAATATCTTCTGATTTCGATGCATCATAATATACTGATTCGAACAGAAGACGAGCCACAGACGTGACTTCAGTAATAAACATGGATCATATTATTGTGACACACTTTAAATCCAGGTCATACTTAAGCTTTTTCTGCCTCTGGATGGAAGTCAGCAGCCTCCTCCGTCTGCAGCGCAGGAACCGAATGAAGGCTGAAAAACAAAGTTTACCGTTTAACGAAACTAATAGTCACTCTGAAGTGGGGTGGTGTGTGTGTGTGTGTGTGCGTGTGTGTGTGTCCTGGTTGAAGGTGAGTGAAAACAACGTCGCCGCTCCGCTTCCTGAAATTAATACCTCCAAAGTCACACAGCGCGGATCAGATGGCCAGGGGCGGACTTTGTGACCCCACCCACTCAATTAATCCCATATTTTCCTTTCTTCTATTTAGTAGATTTTACTAATTAAACAGTATAGTGATATTTACCATAAATGTAGTTATTTAGTCATAATCTTTCAGATTAAAGATGCTGTTAATATAAAAAAATGATGAATGCAGGTTTGAGAAAAGGATTTGTACATTGTATTAGCACTATTCAGCATGTTAAAACTGTTTAGTTTTTGGTTGTTTGTGTGTGTGTGTGTGTGTGTGTGTGTGTGTGTCTGCAGAGGGCAATAAGAGAAGTCAGGGACACTCACCCATAAGACATTACATAAGGGTTATTTTGTGTCAAGGTGAAGACATTAAAAAGCCATTAATGCTCCTCTTAGGACTTTTAAAGGACCATACTGGTTGATTTTACATGTTTGAGCCCAATATATACAACCCACATAAATGTTGTTACTGCCACCATTTCCCAAAACATACAGCTGTAGATATTAGAGTAGTTTTTCCTACCTTCTAGACTACCATTGGTTTCAGTTCATTCCAGTACACTGTAAAATTCAACTTGTCAAGACTTGAAACATCCTTGAGATAAATAATCCATCACAGCAAACATTATATCTATTAATTAGTAACTTTGACTAGTCCAACATGGAGCTACATTGAAGACAATGTATTTCTCCACCAGGGAATATAGCACCAGGAGAAGACGGCTTTTGTCAAGACACCAACAACCGTTCCTTTTACATTTGGACATATTTGGAATTATAAGGTGGATGTATCACCTGAACAGTTGNAAAAAAAAAAAAAAAAAAAAAAAAAAGTTACATTTTAGCCCTGGTGTGAGCATTTATTCCAATACACAACAGCAAACAAACAAACCCACAAACCTCCACCCAGCTCCTGTTTTATATCCTCCCAAGTAATCAATCCATTTGGAACCTAGGGAGCTTAACCCACGTTTAAAAAGAATCCAATGGACAATATACAAACATATTTACAGTTTATACAGTCTATACAGTACTTCATCAATGACCATTAACAGTATACCTCAGTTACTCTCAATAAAACAACAAACACTGAGAAACTGTCTCCTCCATTCACAAAAATATGACCAGAAGTATAAATAGGTGTGAATTTCCTATTTGACTCTTTCAGTTGACAGAGCAGAATACAGGTAAGTAACATAAGTGACATGTAACCAAACTATATGTGTAGCATGTGTGTTAGCAGTATTTAAAGTACCATCAAATAACAGACAGCTAGCATGCCTTTGTGATACTGGCCGAACTGCTCATCAATGGGCTATTTTCTACTGTCAGGCCAAACGGTTCTGAGCACAGAGAGGAACAGTTTTAATGGTGTTTCCACCTACAAATGGTTTGGTGCGGAACGCTTACAAACCATGCCCAGTACGGTTTTCTCAGCACGGATAGACAACTGTGCTCAGCGCAGCAGAACCGTTTCAGTAGGCAGGCGTAATGACATAGGAGTTCACTGATTGGTTTACATCAGTTTTGTGACTCCGCATCTGATAGCTGAATTGTGAGCCAAAGGATAAGACGGGCATTTTTTAAGCCTTTTATTTTAAATGTCTGGTGTTGATATGGAGTATAATTTTCAGCTATCTGTGCAGCAATCTCATCTCTTAATGGCTGCATTTCCAAACACGAAACATGCTGCTTTCACTTGCTGTCTGGTTTTAGCAGCCCCACAGATGGAAACAGAAACGGTAACCATTCCACGAGTCTGAAGCAGTGCAGAACTGTACGAAGCAGCCTGGTACCCGTTTGGCCCAATATCTCATGCTTTGTTTAGGAGTGACTTCCATGGGCTGCCAAGAAACTGCAGGCTGATTAATCCTCCTAAATTGCATAAGCACAAACATTAATACACACAACATGAAATACCATGAGATGGATATTCTCCATCACAAAAAAAACCAAAAAAAAAAACCGCACAGTTTTAAGTTTTGGAAAATGGTTTTCAGTAATGTAGCATGTGAGCGTGTGGAATTTATTGGTCTTAAACATGCAAAAATCAAACCCATACTAGATATTTGACTTTCTTCACAAGTTCGTCATTCATTGTGTCTGTCTGCTAGACAGCTAAGACTCAACTGTACAGTACATATGTTGTACAACCAAACCAATCAAATAAAAGATGTTAAAGGCTACATAGAGCTGCAGAGTTTGGTAATAATTGTAAGTGGGTTCATCACTGAGTAACTCATTCAGATTAAAGATGCCAGTTAATATCAAAAATGATGAATGCAGGTTTGAGAAAAGGATTTGAGAACACTGTATTCCTGATGTCAAGATGTAGGCCATGTTTCCAACGTTGAGTCCCACAGCTCCTCCCTTGTTCTGGATGAGAGCATCAGATAAAAGTCAAGAATGTGAATGACAAGTATCAGGGGCTCAAGGGAAAAATCAAACATTTGCATATTTCATGTTTGCAGAAACAAAGAATCCTTCAACATTCTCTCCTGGCACTGCTCATAACACATCACATCCATGAACAAGTCAAATCACATGTCTGTGCAAACTATCCAAGGGTGTAAAGGATGATGAGGCAGGCAGACATTTCACATCACAGTCTAGCCATCAGCCATCCATCTCCCTCCTAACGGAGAGCTCACACTCAGGTTTCAGAAGAATAAACACGCTGAGCTGACAATTCAAAATACTTTTACAGTCCAGTTTATATTTTTGTAATTCCTTTGAAATCCCATTTGTAAGGAAGAACAAATTGTTGTTGTTTTTTTTTTTTTTTNTTTTTTTTTTTTTTGATTTGTTTTTTTTAAGCAATCTGACTTTTTACATTAAACATGCATGAATGCAAAAAGTTCTTCAATTAATTTTAGATGATTCTTGATAATTACTTTAGTGGGGTTTTTTTAAACATTGATACAGGAATATTGTTTTTGTATTTATAAAAGTTAAATAATGTTGAATTTTTCTCATCTGTCTTGTGCTGTTTTAAACTGACTCACCATGACCACTTACAATACTAATATTTATTTATTTATTTATTTAATTAAACCCTCAACAGGACAAATGGGTTTAGAAAATGGATGGATGGATGGATTTATTTATTTATTTATTTATTTATTTTTGATTGGCTGCCGGGTTTATGAGACTTGTGGATCTTTAAGTTTCTTGGTAATTTATCTTTTAATGTATCTTGAAATAGTATTTGATTATCTACCTGTCTCTCTCTCATCTATCTATCTATCTATCTATCTATCTATCTATCTATCTATCTATCTATCTATCTATCTATTAGGTTAACAAGCCTGCAGAGGACTCCCCTCAGTCCCTCTTTGAGCCTTCACAGACAAAGAAGAGAAAAAACAGGAACAAGAACACGGGTTCCACCTTCAACTGGCAGCTGGCTGAGGAGTTTGACCTCTTTGCCCATGGGCATGCAGCAGGTGACACAGATGATGTGGACTACGCTGGGAAAAGGTCTACTGGGCAGAAGAGGAGGGCACGCCTGTGTCACATGCTGATACAGGAAAAAGGTGACACCAGGAGTGCACAGCAGGTCCATGAACAACCTGCTGCAGACAGCCAGAGAGCTGAGCGGCGTGCTGCAGCACGTCAGGAAGCCCAGCAGGCTGAGCAGACTGCTGTGACAAGTCCTGCAGCTGTTCAGCTTGTTGCTGAATGTCTCAAGTCCGAGTGTGCTGCTGCAGCGACACCCAAAACCCCACTGTGGAGTGCTGTGGTGAAAGGTGAAGCCAAAACAGCGACTCGCGACAAGGAGCGAGCTGCTGGGAAGATGCAGGTTTGTAAATTGTACACATTTATGCTACTAGGCTAATCAGCTTAGCCTAGTAGCATTTAGCCCAGTTTTTATCTGCTGTTGACCAACACATATAACTTTGTATATATATATATATAATATTTTTACAATTTTGGGTCAAAATGAAATCAGATGAGAAGGCTGCTTAACTTTTTATAGGACAGTACAAATGAGGTTAAATTGTAAATGTGTGTAAAAAAAAGAAAAAAAAAATGTTGCATGGGTGCCATGGTCACATCCTCTAAATAAGATCTTGTATGAATACTCTGCTTATTGTTGTTATATATATATTATTGTTACATCTGAAGTCAACACACTGGATGAAATAGCAATAACTTTATATATACATTTCTATAAAACATTTACAGACATTCAATTCCGTCAGATCTCGTGTTACGTCAGGTCAAATACTTCCATGACCTCCACACGTCCATTATCACCCACAGTTTCCACCAGCGTTGGCCTGCTCAGCAGCATCCACAGCCTGTGCTTCAGCTCCAGAACCTCGACCACATAGTCCTGGAAATGAGATGAGATCAAATTGAAGGAATTATTCAGAGAAAACACAGTAATAAAGACGTGATAAAGATGAAATGACAAGAAAATTACAATATATTAGAAAAATACAACAAATGCGTGTTAGGAGACCCTGCCTAACAACCTAAACACTAGAATATTTATAATGCATTAATAAAACAATAAAAAAAATTACATTTTTCAGACATGAGGATAAATAACCAATGTAAGGCTCCACCACACTGTAGTAGACTTCCCTGTACCGCCTCACACTCAGGCCGTGGATCATTGGGGACTCCTGGTTGGTTGCTGTGTGTGACTCAGTGACATCATTGATGAGAGTTATCCTCATCTGAAAGTTCGGCACGAGCTTCCAAAATTCTGTCATCATTTCCTGTTCAGATGAAGAAAAAAAAAACAGCATGAGGCTGTGGAAATGCAGAGTGAAATGCTGGCTTGATGGCCCACAGAAAGCCTCATGACAGCGTAGCAGTCACAAAGTTTAAAGGACCATACCACTCATTTTGTATGTTTGAGCCTAATACATTCAATTTTCATACATGTAAGGTTACTGACAATCATTTCCCNTGTATGTTTGAGCCTAATACATTCAATTTTCATACATGTAAGGTTACTGACAATCATTTCCCAAAGCATACTACTGGAACTGTGAATTAAAATTTTTCTTTCCTACCTTCCAGACTGCCATTGGTTTCAGTTATTCAGGGTTTTTTTTTTTTTTTCAAAGTTACATAACTTTAGCGTTTAAGCATTAAAAAAAGCTGCAAAGTGAAAGTATGTCTCCACCGAGGAATATTGTTATGATTTATTTATTTTATTTATTGATTTATTTCACAGGGACAATGCACATTAATAAACATTCCTGTAAATGAGCCAGAATTATCCAAAAGGCTATTTTTCATCTGTAGTCCCTGGACATATGTTAAATAGTCACCCTAAAAGAAATACAATAAAACATCAACAATAAAATTAAAACTTAGTAATAAAATAAAATATGTTCTCAAAAGGAGAACATAATATTAAAAATCAAAAAACATTCTAATTCATGGCAAAATACTGTAGTGTCCCGGAGTTCTCTGGTGTTGTTGATGTTCGGAGCTGAGACGTGGTTGTGACCTCTGCCCTTGTCGTGGTTGTTTCCTGCTGGATTTTTTGGCGGTCACAGAGGAGAGACCTGTTCTGGTTGTAGCAGATCCTGTGTGTGTGAGCTGTATTGCTGGAGGAAATAAAAGAGCCTGCTCCTGTGTTAGAAAAGCTCGTTTCCCGCTCGCTTTCTTTCCCCTCATCATCAGCCATTACAGCACATTAAAATTCATCTGCTTTGGTCATGCATGGGCATTGATGAGGAGACTGGTGTGTCTTTTTTATGTGTCTTTTTTATTGCTGGGAGCTCTCTGTCCTCTACTGGCCTCTTGTGGTAATACATGTAGTATAAGCTCACAGCTCGTATACTCAGTTGCATATACTGTACATATAGTCTTCAAAGAAGACCTGTGTTTAACGGAAAATTTAAAGGACCGTGAATTCATAAGGCTGCGTAGCTATTAGCAGGTGAAACATCCATTTTTAAGGTGGGTGTATCGCTTGAATATTTGATTTTTAAAGATTAAGAGATTTTGCAAAATAACAGGAAAGCTGAAATAAAGTAGTATCCTTTGGGAAATGATTTATCAGTAACGCAACATGTATGAAAATTTAATATATTGGGCTCAAACAAGCAAAACTGATGGTATGGTCCTTTAAGTAACAGGCACAAAGTCAGTTACTTTTTAATGTTAGGGTCAGCTAGGGTTAGATGCTAGCTTTACCAAATTAAATAAAAGTCAAATTAACTAGTTTCTTCAATAATGTGTAACGAAATTTGCTGTTTTTTTATAGCTCAGTGCTAGTGTAGTATTAAAATATTCACATTTTTAATTAATTTTTTATTATTGTATTATTTTTCCTTTAAATGTGGGCTGTATACTGTTGTAGTGATATTTTTCTTCTGTGGTATTTGGTATGACAGCGACCGTTTCATGTGTATAGCGCCCCCTCTTGGTTCATACTGTAGTTGATTTTAGCAGGTCAGTCTGTGCGTCCACACACATCTCAAAATAAGGGGGAGGAGATTTGTCAGCGAAATAATCGTAACACACACACACGGACGCACACACACGTTAAGCCGCCGTCATTTATTTCGGTGAGGAGCGTGACACACATTCACTTTAACCATAATTTCCATTTTTACGTTGTGTGTGTGTGGTTTATGCATTAGCTACTTAGATACAACTCCATACATTATTTATGACAACTTAAACTGTTTTGCACGATTAATAATGTATATTTTTTTCTTACCTTCTCTGTTTGTAGCTGCTCCCTGTGTCGGGTTTAATTTGACAGTTTTAATTTTGAAAAATGACACTTTATTGTTTTGTAAACACTGATGCTATAGAGACCCAAAGAGAAGAAACGTCACAATAACAGCCTCAGATCAATGACAATAACAGTGAGAAACACACAGTCACACCAGTCAAGTTTTTTTTTAAATTATAATAGTAATAAATAAATAAAAAATAATAAACGTTATTTGTACATCACTTTTCTAAACAAAATTTCAAAGTGCTTTACACATAAAAGTCTGAACGAAACACAATTTAACAGGCAAAAGTAAAAAAAAAAAAAAAAAAAAAAAAAAGTGCATACACACATTCACAGGAAATTAAATTGTTAAAAAAAATAACTAAAATCTCTATACAGAAATATGAACAAACAATAAGCAAATAAATTTCACTTAAGTTTAAAACCCAGTTAATTCTATACTTGGATTTGAGTTTTATTTTCTTTATCAACACAAATACAACGAGGATCGGAGAAAATCGAGCAGCAACAGCCCATATTTGAATTTATTCTTGTGGGAGTTTGTAAAACACCAGAGGATCTCCGAAAGAGACAATGCAGTGCATCATTAAATCAATATTCCACTGTGATAAGGCTACTCTGTGCCAACTGCCCTCTTTCATTATCCTCAGGACACGTGGTGAAATATGAGGTGCAGAGCCGTCACCAATAATGTCTATATTCTCCCTGTAGCAGGGGAACTAGCCACAATGAAGCATGAAGGAAAACAGGTGAATTAGCCTTTGAGTTGGATCAATAAGTGCCACCACAGAGCAGCAAGCTATCTATTATTTCTGCCCCATAGCCATGAGATGTCATTGTGCCACACTTAATGAACTCCAGACAACTGAGTCTCATTGTGTGGCTCCTCCACAGACAATCGTTATCGGCAAGTTGTCACTGCTATTGAGAACCCTTACAAGTGAGCCTAATTCAGGTTTTCCCAAAATGCACCAGCAGGGGGAGATCAAGAGCTGCAGGAGACACTGAGGCTGAATATTAACGCCTAGAGGCCTTTAGTGTTTAGAAGCTAAAACAAAAAGTATTCTTTCTGATCATACACTAAGGCTTCATTTGTTGTTACCATAGCAACAATGTCTAATGTTCACTCATGGCCTTTTTCTCTGCAGATACAAGATCACAGGTTGCTAAAACTGCCAGTGACTGAGTTACCTGTGTGTCCTCCTGACCTCTCTCTCTCTCTACAGCTCTGAGTCCCACTGTAATAAACTTGTGTTTATAAACCCTAAATAAGCAAACTCCAGGTGTTACACGTAAAAACAGATGTTGGAGCCCAGGTGAGATTCTTCCTTTTCAGCCAGAGCGAGCTCCTAAAAATAGAACATTACCACCAAACAACAGCAAACAAGCCAATACGACATGTAGAAGAAATCAATACAAGAGGCAAACAGACATGGTAGCTAAATGCTACAGCAGACAAGGTCACCTGCTGCAGGTGTGAAACCAGAATCTTTGGTTCATGTTTAATAAAATCAACAACATACATATCCAACAGAGATTAGCAGCTTAGAATCATTACCATTCAACATATACTAGCACCAGAACATTTGAATATGGATGAATTAATCCACAGGGATGTTTTTACCATTTTCGCACGATTTAATTTTCATTAAACATGGTTTTCTGTGTTGAAAAAAAGTCACACAGTCTTCTGTGTGACTTTTTATTTTCTAGAATTGAGATTTTTCTATAACCAAGTGAAAATGTAAATACTTTTTAGAATAAGGTGTGGAAGAGTTGATACCTGTGAGTTTGGAGAGTTAAGCAGTGAAAATTTTCCAAGGATCATAACTTTATGGGAGGTAAATAAAAGACAAATTCAGAATCAGAACCAAAACCAGAATCAGTTTTATCATAATTTACACAGAATTTGGCTTATAGTCATTGCAACATCTAGACAAGCAATATTAAAGGAATAAAAAACTAAAAATAGATTTAAAAAAGTGTTCATATGTTTGTGTATGAACTGTGGGGAAGGGAGGGGAGGAGGAACTAAATTGCAACTAACTCTGGAGGGTTAAATAACAATATTTACTCATAACAATCATATTTCCATCATTGGCACAGGAATCCATGAATCCTCAGATTTGGAATTGTTGGATCCAGAAGCGTAACACTGGTGTGTTACGTTCATTTTCTGCTACACTGCACACCTCACAAGGCTGCCAGCATCCACCTGCCCGCTGCCTCTCCGCGGCTCCTCCCCGGTNTGCACACCTCACAAGGCTGCCAGCATCCACCTGCCCGCTGCCTCTCCGCGGCTCCTCCCCGGTTCTCTGAAGCGCTGTGCGGCGCTGTTGCCTGGCAAAGCTCGGCAGAGTCGGCAGCGAGGAGCTCCCCGGGGACCGCCGGTAGAGAGCAAGAAATAGAAACGAGGAGGGAGGAGAACACACACACACACACACACACACACACACTAACCAGAATAACAGACACGTGCGGAAAACAACCGCTACGAGTTATATGTTATATTAATGAAATGAGAGATGACTTTCCGCTCAATACTTTCTAAAATAAAACAATTTTTGGCAAAGATTGGCAATTTTTTTTTTTTTTTNTTTTTTTTTTTTTTTTTTTTTTTTTTTTTTTTTTTTTTTTTTTTTTTTTTTGCAATTGCACATTTCACTGAATTTGGTTTTCAGTTGTGGACACACTGATATCAGCTAAAACTCCAAAGTCAAAACTGTAAAAAAAAGTCTATAACCCTGAAAAAAATGTGAAAAATGTGGGGAAAAAAAATCCTAATGTTAAGACATTCTTCCATACATAACTGTCGTGATTCAAACCATGATAAACCACCCTTTTTTTTTTTGGTTTTTGTTTTTTTTTTTGAAGAAATGGCAATATTTTCACCAGTCAAAATTTGTCATCTTGTCTAGTAAAGGGTAGCAAATAAAAATCAAATTCGATGACAAGTAAAATTGCAAATATTACTTTAGACTTCAGAGGGTGAAAATATCACTGTATACTGTTAAAATTATTTTACTTGAGAACAAAATAGATCTAAGGGTAATTTAATACAGCTGTAAGCACTGACAACCCACTAATTATAACAAACATACATACTTTAAGTCTTGCAGCTTTAGGCCTATGAAAGAGAAATTATAGATTAGCAACTTTTATTTTGAAGACTGGATAGCACTGATATCCGGTATTGTCTACTTTATTTTGTTAACTTGACGCTCCGCGGCGTCACGGCTCGCCTCGCCCGTCTCCAGCCAACTCAGTTGCGGCTTCTCAACGCAAGTTTGGGCGTTTTCTCCCGGTTCCCAACTTTCATCACGGATAAGGGACACAGGAGCATAAAAACCGGAGCTTTTTTTTTGCCATCCTTTGGTCTCTCTTCGCCGGTTTATGGTCATAATTCCCCCAGAGGACCGAGGTCAACAGAAGCCGGGAGAAGCTGACTTTCCTGCGCACCGTAAACTCCGCCGCCGGTGTCCATGCTGGTTCCTGCACAGGTGAGTGGAAGGCGGCTTCACCTTTAATCTTCACCTTTATTTCCTGCTTCCAGCCTTAATCACGTGTTCCTAATAAACACTAAGTTGACTTTTCCTCCTGGATGTGATGTAGCACTGCTGCTTCTGCTTGTTTTAACTCTTACGGAAATTATTTTATCATATTTACACCAAACAAACCTGGAAAGCTTCAGTAGCAATAAGATAAAATCCTTACTTGGAACGCCCTATACTAAAAATAAGTAAACCGTTTAATAGGAATTTTAATGTCTCTGCAGAGCTTAACAGTGATTTTCTCTCTCTTTTCTGTGATTTTAATTTGGTTCTGATTTATGATTTTGTCGTTTTGTTGTAGGTTACTTGCTTATTTCGCCCGTTGGGTAATATTTTCTGTTATTTGCCCATTAAATGTTTTATAGGACAAGATAAACTTTAATTTTCTCATTGAAGTCAGGATGCTGACAGTGAAATCGATGCACATTAAAATAGCCTTAGGTTTTGATTAGTAGTGCTTTTACTGTCTCCTTTTGCTTATTGGTTTGTTATTTTGCTGCATTTTATACGTCATTACCTTTTTTTTTTTTTTTTTTTTTAAGTGCGATTAGACTCGAGTTACAACCCCGGAGGACATGACACAACTCAAAAACAAAGTTAGTATGTGTAACAGTAAAAGCAACTTGGAGAAATAAGTTTGAGTTTATAGTCGCTCATGTAAGGACAAAAGTCATATCTGTCAGCTTTACAGTATTTTTTCTTAGTTTCTCTGTTGCAGAGCACACAGACATGAAGCTGCAGATCAGATTAGAAAAGATAAAATACACTCAGGTAGTCCTCATGGTGAAATTTGTCTTTTTTGACTTCAGTTAAAGCGAAATAACAAGAAAATCCGAATAAATCTGCAGCTCATGTCTAGTTTTTCCCTTTCTGATTTTTCCCGAGTGTTCCAAACAGAATGTAAATAAATAAAATAGATGTAAATATATAAGTATACAGCCAGACATGCAGTGAAAACACACACATTTAATAAGCAGCTTGCATTTCACCATGTACACCGTCTTATATCCTGATTTAGAGGATTCTGCTCTCAGAGAGGCTCTGCTTCCTCCACCTGTCTGCTCCTACGCCCATTATTTGTAACACCTGCCTGTGCAGCTCAGCTCCCCAAAGTTCCTCATAGTTGGAATTTTTGCAGGGTGTCCTAAAAAAAAAAACCCTGGTGTCTCCATTAGAAAGAATGAGGAAGGGGACTGTGACCAAACATAGAAACATATGTATATGCTATATACATATGCATATAGCATAGAAGCATATATAGTAAAACATATGTTTTACTAGTCGTTGATTTGTTTTATAGCTCATTCAAGCAGAAAAAAAAAAAAAAACCCTCCTGGAGGCAACTGAACCATCCATGTTTCTGACCATTTTAGAGTTTAGTTTTCATTTTCTTTACCTCATTCCACATCCAATAAGATAACTAATTACAAGTCACTCTTTATATGAATTTGAAACAATTTCTGCAGTAGAATAGTTTTCTCTTGGAGGTGCATAAGTGAGCTTATGACTGGGGTGGGCAATAAAGCCTTAAAGGACCATACCACCCATTTTGCATGTTTGAGCCTCATAATTTTCATACACATAAGTTTACTGCCAATCATTTCCCAAAGCATACTACTTTAACAGTGAATTAAAAATGTTTTTTCTACCTTCCAGACCTCCATTGGTTTCAGTTCATTCTGGTACGCTATTAAAATCAACTTGTTGATACTTGAAACATTGTTGGGATAGGTAATCCATCATCACCAACAAGACGTGTATTCAGGTTTTTTTTAGAAGTTATGTAATTTTAGCGTTTAAGCTCAATAAAAAGTGTGGAGTGAATGTATGTCTCCACCAGGGAATATAGTCCCAAAAGTAGACCTGCATTTATGGAAAAATTTAAAGGACCATGACTTCATAAGGCTGTGTAACTATTAGCAGGAGAAACATGGATTTTTAAGGTGGGTGTATCACTTGAATATTTGATTTTGAAAGATTAAGAGATTTTGCAAAATATCAGGAAAGCTGAAATATGGTTTTAAATGATTATCAGTATTTAACATGTATGAAAATTGAATATATTAGGTTCAAACATGCGAAATGGATGGTATGATCCTTTAAAATATGATATCTCAAGGTATTTTTACACTAATGATTGTCATGATGATATGAAAAATGTAATTTTCTCTTTAGTAAAAGTAGAAATAACATCTAAATCCTGTAATACTTTAGTTTCTAAACAATTATTCAAGCTAACTTGACCTGCTAGTTTTCAGTTGTGTGTAAAACAAATAGTGTCATCAAATACAATGACCTCAACTTGCAATTCAAAATAACCCTCAACCCAAAATGTAAACATTGAGAAGAAAATACTGTTGTATGCACACACACACACACACACACACACACAGCCCGTGGATGAGGCAAAACTCAACTGAAGTCAGTNCACACACACACACACACACACACACACACACACACACACACACACACAGCCCGTGGATGAGGCAAAACTCAACTGAAGTCAGTGTAGCATCTAAGCTAGCACTGTTTTCATACATCGCCAGCAGAACCGTCTTTGAAATAAAATTTCTTGTCAGGATGTTGTATTTTGGGTCAAGCTTTTAAAAAAGTTTCTTAAAGGACCATACCATCTATTTTGCATGTTTGAGCCTAATATATTCAATTTTCATACACATAAC
>VXCM01003958.1:29326-54923 GCA_014773175.1 Lucifuga dentata
AAATCTCTTAATCTTTCAAAATCAAATATTCAAGTGATACACCCACCTTAAAAATCCATGTTTCTCCTGCTAATAGTTACACAGCCTTATGAAGTCACGGTTGTTTAAATTTTTCAATAAATGCAGGTCTTCTTTTGGGACTATATTCCGTGGTGGAGGCATACATTCACTCCACACTTCTTATTGAGCTTAAACGCTAAAATTATGAAACTTTGAAAAAACTTGAATACATGTCTTGTTGGTGATGATGGATTACCTATCCCAAGAACGTTTCAAGTATCAACAAGTTGATTTTAATAGCAGAATGAACTGAAACCAATGGAGGTCTGGAAGGTAGGAAAAACATTTTTAATTCACCGTTCCAGTAGTATGCTTTGGGAAATGATTGACAGTAAAACTGAATATATTAGGCTCAAACATGCAAAATAGCTTTTAAAACTTCTTTTTTCTACTATTTGCACTCACTTTTATATTTATATATTTATAGCGAGACAAGAAGTCACTGCTTCGGGTTGATTCACCAAACGTTAGCGCTCCAAATATGATTGACTGAGTCACTTCCTGCTTGTTTTTCATTGGCTCTCCTGCTCACATGATTTGTGATTTTCCTGATATTCACTCAGGTGTTTCTGCTTCAGGTGGTGAAACGTGTTGTTTTTACATTTAGCTGTTAGCTAGTAGCTTTAAACCAGTTCCAAACAACACATGTAGCTTCCTTTCAGGGAGTAATTCCTTAGGCAGTGGTCAGCTGCTTTTTTTTTTTTTTTTTTTTTTTAATTTTATTCACAATGGGACAATGCACATTAATAAACAATAAAAGGTAAAGGTGCCAGATTTAGCCAAACCTGACTAATTTTCACGCGTAGTCCCATGCCAAGATGACTTGCTTAGTTTCTTCTTCTTAACAGGCCACAATATAATCAATATTATGATATATGACAAATATTTATCATATAAAAAATTATATGGTACTATCTTGGACAGTATGAGGCACGATCCTACTTATGATGCATCATGACCAAGTTAAAACTCCCTGGAATTAACCAGTTCCCGCTCAGCCTGTTTTTCTGTTGAGATTCACTTTGTAAGTCAGTTGGAAGTAGAGTAAGTGGAATATAGGACGATAACAGTAAATTCCAGCAATGCATGTCTTGTTTTGTAGCCAGTGCAAAATTTCTAATTAGAGCAACAAAGCAGAAAAGCATAGTAGGTAAGGTGATGAAAATGGAGTTTCTATTCCTCTAACTAACAAAAGAAAAGCTCAGTCACGATAAAAATATCTCATCTCATAAAAAGCAATTAGATGTGTTTTCCATGTGGCACATAATCATTTCAGTGGAGTCTGTAGACTTTGATACCTGCTCATTAAGGATGCGCTTTTTATTGTTCTTCCTTTCATAGGACAGTCTTGATTTCTGTAACATTCCACTTTAAATCAAAGAAACTCCAGATTAAAAAAAAAGATTAATTAAATTTTTAATTAAAATTAAATTAAATAAGATGTGGCTTTTTTTACTCTAGTTTGTTGCTGATGAGGGCAACACAGTATCCAGCTAAGGATGAATATGCTGCATTTTTCAGGTAGAATCTCGCAGATGATGTGTGTTAAACATGTCACTTTTTGATAACCAGCGACATGATGAGTGAGAAGCGAGTCTTCTCCTCGACTTACTGAAGATCTGAGGAGTTTCCCCACGCTGAGAAATGAGCACCGCGTGAAATAAAATGGATTTAGAAACACACACACAGACACTCTGGGTGGACATTTGGTTCAGATTAAAGGTTTGGTTCAGATTATCACAAATGTGATTGATAATTTTCCTGAGCTCCATGACTCAGAGGAAAATCTCCATATCTGCAAAGTGTTTCCTTTTGGCAGCCCACAGATGGTGCTGAGGATTGAGCCGTCGGAGCCTCAGACAGATATCATATCCCACCTGTCACACACAGAGAGGAGGAGGAGGAGGAGGAGGAGGAGGAGATTCATCTCTTCGTTGCTCCTCATCTCCTCTGTCAGCGAGGAGCAGAACGAGCTGCTCTGTGATTGCGCTGAATTATTTCTCTCCTCTCAGCTATAAATAGCAGACTGTCCTGAGCATCGCGCAGCCTGAGGAGGAACCGCCCGCCGCCAGGGGCTGTAACACAGGGCACACACACACACACACACACACACATAGACACACCAAATATATAAAGCTTGTGATGCATGTATGGAAAAAGCATGAACATACCTATACAAATCCATGCACACATAGGAGAACACCACACACACAAAAAATATTGCATATGCAAAAGATGTATTGGAAAAACACACGCATTTATACAAATACAGTTACAAACACACACACTTTAGAGGACAACACACACACAAAATTAAGATTAGAGACGTGAGCCTGTGATCGAAGGGTCACTGGTTCAATCCCTGAATTGTCAGGAGAAATCTGGGTTAGGAAGGTGAATGAGCAGCACCTGCACCTCCCTCATTATCACCACTGAGGTGCCCTTGAGCAAGGCACCTAACCCCCAAATGCTCCAGTGCAGNCCTCCCTCATTATCACCACTGAGGTGCCCTTGAGCAAGGCACCTAACCCCCAAATGCTCCAGTGCAGCTGCTCAGTGGCAGCAGAGAATCTGTGGTTGTACTGGGCAGCTGTGTGTGTGTGAGTGTGTGAGCAGGGCGTTACTGAAAAAGAACATTGCTCAGTGAACTAACCCTGAAGACTATGTGTGTGTGTGTGTGTATATATATATATATAAAGTTTGCGATGCATGTGTGGAAAAAACACACACATACTGATACAAATATTATACATATTCCTGGACACAGATACAAAAGATACATTGAAAACACACACACATCTATGCAATTACACAACAGTTACAAACACATACACTTTAGAGAACACACACAGACACACACACACACACACAACTCTGCTGGCTGTTTTTCCAAAGGTCCCACGGCCGTTTGAAGAACCGGCGGTTTATGTAACATGATGTGCGACAGTCGTCATCAGTGCAAACCAACAAAAAGTCATGAAGATGGATCAAGTTACGAAGAATGGATCATGGTATGAAGATGGATCACATTATCAAGAAGGATCAAGTTGTGAAGACGGACCATGTTATGAGGACAGATCATGTTATGACCGCTGAATAGTTTTGTTATTCTCACTCATGTTTAGTCAAAACGTTGAGAGCAGTGATGAGAGTCGACAGCAGCCTTTTTAAGCTAAAAGCTGCTAGGATGTAAAGGCTCCATCGTACATGGTAACGTCACGGCTGATTAGATTGATCCCGTCTTACATGAGAAGCATTGATGTGCTGGTTCTAGACCAGCAGCTTTGTGGGGTCTGATGTACCTCCCAGGAACCAGCCTGTGGGTGTGGAAACCCCACGGAATGGTTCAAAAAATGTGTTCAGGCACTGGAACCATGTCAGTAGAAAGATGCTAACTTATACTTATGAGCGCTAAAAAAAAGTTCACACACAAATACACACATGGAAAACCATAGTTACACAAAAGTTACAAATATACAGCACACACACAGGAAGGTTAAATACACTCACAAGAGAAGATGACATTGACACACTGAAGAGACAGGCACACACCTCACAAGAGATGATGACAGTCACACACACACTAGAGCAGATTGCATGGTACACACATCAGATATAGATTTGTAAAGACTGTAATCTCACATGACAGACATTTGTACACACACACCTTTATATAACAAGGTAAAAAGAGTGTATATATATACACATGGTATTTGCATTTAAATATAATGTATTGACATTTCATGCTGTGCAGCTGCTGAACAGCTGGATCATCAGCCGTTTAGGTTAGTGACCTTTAAATGAAGCATCACAAGTATTTTTTTTACCTCCTTGTTTATGATCTGTCAATCATTGGTGCCTGAATAGGACATTTTTAAATATTATCTTCCAAAAATAAAAAACTTAAGAAAAAAGACAAACCCATTCTATAAGGTGTTAACACCTTATAGAATGGCTACAATAGCTAGACTCTTCTGGAAAAAAAACTTTCTGTTGAACAGACATGGAAAGTTTAATGGAGTAAAACCTGTATTTTGACATTCAAGGCCTTGGATCCTTTGGGAAATGTTTGTCAGTAAGCTTACGTGTATGAAAATTGAATATATTAGGCTCAAACATGCAAAATGCATGTTTTATGGACCATGCTGGACTCCTTTAAATCTGTATTAATGGTGTTGACTTTGCATTCATAGGTGAATTTTGTTGTTTAGACTTTGACAGCAGAAAATGTTTCTAGCATCAGAGTTGAAGCATGAGGTCTTCTTCTCTCCAGATGTTTTGATTTGATTTCACTTTATCAGAATATTTTCTGAAATTTGTCTTGCGTCCCAAGGTGTTTCACATACATCATAAAACACAATATTTAACCAACAACCAACAGCTACTACAATATATTACAGCAAACATTGATATTCAGCATCATACAGAGACAGATCGACTGTAGAAACAACACATGATACATCTGCTGCGTCCAAAGCGACTTCCTTTGAAGTCCAGATTTCAAGACAGAATGGTGTAATGATGAAGACTCTGCTGTTTTGAAGCTTCCTTCATGTGCAGACGGAGAATGCAGCCTGCTTTTGTTTGAATTTGGACAAAACTGCTGAACCCTTCATGGTTTTCGGTATCCCACAATCCACTGAGGGCCAATCAGGAGTTTGATGCTGCACTGCTCATCGTGTAAAGTCAGGAACTATCGTGACCATGTCATATTTACCGCTCAAACAGACTCGTGTAAAATAGCTTCTTCTGAGTTTTTACTTCTTGGTAAATTTATACAGACTAGTGCAGTGCCTGTTGAAAACGTTCAGACTGGGCTGGACTTTATGGTGTACGCTGCAGCCTGCCATAATTTAGTCCTGCATGTCCTGAGCTAGCTTTATTTGCTGTACGGGGTCGGGTTGACACCGTGGCGCTGGACCAGAGCGTATCCTGCTGTGCGGACTACTTTTTATCAACACGGTTCAATTTGAGAACCGCTCATCCAAACAACTTCTCAAGCGACACTGCATATCCTTGGGTCCTGAGCAATGAACCTGCTGAATTTCAGCTTCATACAGTGCCGGGTTCTAGAGCTACTGGTGCCACAGACAGACAGACAGACAGAGAAATGTCTTTATAGATAGATAACACAGTAAAGCTTGTTGGAACAGGACCGGGTGTTTGTTCAGGAAGGCATCAAACTAATAAATCTATTAAACGAAGTGGAGCAATGAAAAAGCCACTGCAGGATGTAAATAATAGAAGCCAGATAATAAAAACCACTGCTGTTCTTATTAGCAGCCTGGGTGTACTTTTAATTATAGGACATTATGGATAAATGGATTTTACATGGATACATTTACCTTTCACCTGTACATTGTTTTCCATCATGTGTTGGAAGTGAATAGCCATTTGACTGTCGACTCTGTGGTCATCCTGGACATTACTGACTTTACGAGCTGATGAAGAGCACCTGAATACACTGGGGTCATTCCTATGTTCTCAGGGTTCTGTGTTCCTCAACTCTATATAGCACAATAGAGCACATAATGAGTTAATGTGTGTTCACAGAATATTGAACTGGGGAATATAGGACCTTAGGAACATAGATACACTCTCAAATGCACCATTAGTTTTGGTCTCTTTCAGGTCCTCTGAATGGCACATCTTAGTGGGTTGCAGGTATTTAAAGGACCAGTAGCAGAACAGACCATACCAGCGATTTTGCATCTTTAAGTCAATAAATATATTGACAGTTTTGAAAACATACAAGTTATCTTTTAATTTTCCTGTTATTTTGTCAAATCCCCTAATCTTTCAAAACCAAATGTCAGGGGATGTACCCACCTTAAAATTCAATGTTTTGCCTGCAAATATGAATGTCTGACTGTAGAACGGACAGTTGTTTTTAACTTCTCTGCAAAAGTTGTCTTTTAATGGGACTATATTTCCTGGCGGAGACATACATTTTCTTCCACGCGATTAAAGAAAATTACTTAGACAAAAGCTTAGTGGACGTCATGTTCGTTGTGATGTATTACGAACTTCAAGCATGTTTCAAGTCACTACAAGTTAATTTTAACAGAGTGCTGGAATGAACTGAAACCAATGGCAGTCTGGAAGGTAGAGAAAAAAATTCTGAAATTTACCACTAAAGTAGTATTTTTGGGAAATGTTTGTCAGTAACATAACATGTATGCAGGTTGTACATATTTAGCTCAGACATGCTAAATCGCTGGTATTGTGTTTGAACTGGGATCCATCTTACATCCACAGCAGCAGGAAATGAACCAGAATATCACACAACCATACTGCAGCTTCTGTTTGAGGCCGAAGTGTGATTCTCACTTTTTTTTTTCTCGATGGGAAAAGCTCTTGTTTGCTATTATTCTGCTGTAGCTCACAATTCTCCACATTCTCCTACAATTTACATGTTCAGACATGTTTTCTGAAGGTTGTCAGACAGCATTCTGGGAAATACGGGATATCGGAAATTTATTTAGATGTAGAGGAAGCAGAATGAGGCAAAGTGGGTTAATCAGAAATCTGCAGTACGGTGAACATCCCAGTCTGATCAGATTTCAAAATCAGAACAAATCACCAACATTTGTCTTCATTTTGAGCTGTCAGTCATTTTTCTGTTACACTGCAGCACTGGGACCCGACAGCGTTTAAGGTGAGCTCATGTTGGTTTTATTCAGGCCATTGAGCATAAAATACGACTGCTGCAATCTTGCTCGATTTTAGACTAAGGAGTTAAACTTAGTGTGTGGATAAAAATAATCTGCATTAATTTAGTCACTAAAACTACTCTTAAAGCATATATCTGCCTTTATTTCTGTGATTTTCAGGTAATTATCCAAATAGAAACTGGAAAAAGAATTCTTGTTGTGACATCATGTTGCTGAGGGAGATAATGTTTAAAGGACCATACCGGCCATTTTGCATATTTGAGCCTAATATATTCAATTTTCATACGCATAACGTTACTGACAATCATTTCCTAAAGCATACTACTGGAACAGCGAATTAAAAATATTTTTCCTACCTTCCAGACCACCACTGGTTTCAGTTCATTCTGATACGCTATTAAAATCAACTTGNTTTTCCTACCTTCCAGACCACCACTGGTTTCAGTTCATTCTGATACGCTATTAAAATCAACTTGTTACTTGAAACATTCTTGGGATAGATAATCCATCATCGTGAACAAGACGTGTATTCAGGTTTTTTTCAAAGTTTCATAATTTTAGCGTTTAAGCTCAATAAAAAGCGTGGAGTGAATGTATGCCTCCACCAGGGAACACAGTCCCAAAAGAAGACCTGCGTTTATGGAAAAATTTAAAGGACCATGACTTCATAAGCTGTGTAACTATTAGCAGGAGAAACATGGATTTTTAAGGTGGGTGTATCGCTTGAATATTTGATTTTGAAAGACTAAGAGATTTTGCAAAATATCAGGAAAGCTGAAATATGGTTTTATCCTTTGGGAAATGATTGTCAGGAACGTAACATGTATGAAAATTGAATATATTAGGCTCAAACATGAAAAATGGGTGATATGGTCCTTTAATGCTGATTGACGCATATGAAACTATGCAAGGCAGGAAGTGAACACATGTATATCAATACACATATACGTACTTTGTGTCAATTTGGGGCATTGAATACTATATCCATTAGGAGGGATTGTGAAAAAGAACTCATCCCTGGTCTGCACCGAAATGCCTTCAAAATGACAATTGCGGAAATCAGCATTTTTCTTTATGTTATGAAGGCGAAACGGTGGCAGTGGAGACAACGGAGATGCACATGAAATGAATCTGCTGTGCTCGATTATCTTCTACTTGAAACTTTCAGCCATTTTTCTGGTTGTCACTGTTGCTGACTGCTCTTTTGATAAAAGTTTACATTTCTGCTTCCACCCATAATTTATGTAGATATTGCATCTTGCACATAAAAGCATGTTTTGTGTGGCAAAATCATTAGGTGATTCACCCACATCAAATTTCAATGTTTCGTCTGCAAACATGTCCGAATGTAGAAGGGACGTTTGTTTTAATTTCTCGGTAAAAGCCATCTTGTCCTGGGACTATATTTTCTGGTGGGGAAATACATCATCTTCCACGCAGCTCCGTGTTGGATCGGTTAAATAAAGTTACTTTGGCAAAATCATAATAGATGTCGTGTTTGGTGTGATGGATTACGTATCTCAAGCACATCTCAAGTCTCTACAAGTCTTAATAGCTTGCTAGAATGAACTGAAACAATGGCAGTCTGGAAGGTAGGAAAAACAATTCTAAAATTTACCACTAAAGTACTATTTTAGGGAAATGTTTGTCAGTAACTTTACCAGCCACAGAGGATGTGCATGCTAGTGCATCCCTAGTCCCAAGCCCGGATAAATGGGGAGGGTTGCATCAGGAAGGGCATCTGGCAAAAAACCTATGCCAAATCAATATGCGGATCACAAATCGGATTTCCGTGCTGGGTCAGTCGAGGCCCGGACTACCAACGGCTGCCACCGGTACTGTTGGTCAGCGGGGTGTTGGTGAAAACTATGCTGAAAGGTGGGGGCAGATGATCGGCTGCAGCGACCCCTAACGGGAGCAGCCGAAAGGAAAAGAAGAAGGTTATCAGTAACCTTATGTGTATATGGATTGGATATATTGGGCTCAAACATGCTTAATCACTGGTATGATCCTTTAAGTTTTGGTATTGCTTGTGATTTACAATTGCAATTTGTTGGTCCAGTTCACTTTTACTGGTGTATCAAAAGAAATTTTAAAAAAATAAGTGGCTATCACAAAGAAGTCGGTGTGTTGCATTGAGCTGTAGCGTTACATTAATTCTTTCATTCCCTCAATTTTTTAAGGGAATTGTTCTTTTTTTTTGTTCCTAAACTGAAAATGAAGCATATCATTTTGATATGGCAGCTCACAAGCAGAGCTGTCTGATCCGTTTTGGCTGCGATCCCTCTGAACTGAGTCTCTCCAGTAAATCAGCTTTAGTATTCAATTACCATAAACACCTTTAATCTCAACATATGCCCTTTCTCACACAGAAACACTATCCCTCCACCCACACTAATGAGAAAAACCACACTCCAGGATTTTTTTCCTGCCTGTGATGTCAAATAATCTACAAAGGGCAGTTATTTATGGGGTGGGACGCATTAATAATACATTTAAAGACACCCTGCTTCCCGAAAAAGGAAGGCTGCTCTGGTTTTGTGGCTGTTTTTGGACTCTGTCCCTTCAGATTGCTGCCGTCTTTCAGTGACCTTTGCTGTCACAGAGCTTTTTGTACCCTGTTCTCCCTCGGGTTGCGCTGACGCGAACAGGCTCGTTACAGATGGATGTTTGTAATGGCTTCCTCCCATCTCGAAGAAACAAGACTCCAGGGACCCACTGTGCATCTTTTAGTATTATGCTAATGGATGCCGAGCTTCCACTCTTTGCACCGATGCATTAGAGCAAACCTCTGCACACCAAGGCCATGTTTGCTCCACTTCTTCTCTCTCAGCTCATCCATACTTAGTGGATTAAAGGACCATACTGGCCAGTTTGCATGTTTATGCCCAATATATTATAATAATAATAATAATAATAATAATAATAATAACTTGATTTAGCACCTTTCACAAATTGTAGTCACAAAGTGCTTTACATGTTAGAGAAACATATAATCAGAAGAGGTGGACACAATACTGAAGATTAAACAATACAAGATGGTACAAAACAACATTTATAAAATAATAAAACAAAGCACAATAAAAGCAGGATAAAACAGTCAAATCAAACCCAGATAGCAAAAAACATCTGGTCCGGATCCGGGGCGGAGCTCACAAGGGTTCCGCCCCGGATCCGGACACCGACTCCAGCCCAGTGTCCTAAGGACCTCCGTTGAGAGTTCAGGCAGAGTCCATTTTCCGGATGTTGGCAGACAGTTGGCCAGATCTTAGCCAGAACCAAAGTATTCATCAGACACTGGCCCACCTCCATACCGGACTCAGTTACACTCTGGGCCAAATCCAGTCCAGTGTCTGAACAAATTAAAAGATAAAAGATTTTTATTTATTTATACTTATTGATTTATGTATGTATTTATTTATTTATTTATGTATTTATTGTTTAAGTTATGTACATTTTACATGGATCACTTATAGTTGTAATAAAGACACTATGTTTGAATTGAATTACATTTATTGGAACACTCAACTGAAAGTCACATAACATATACAAGGTCTAACAAAACAGCAAAACATCACAAATGAAACACAAAAGAACAATAGAAAATCAGTCATATTAAGTCAATTTAAACAAGGATAAAGGAAGAACTTTAAGTTTCACTCTGCTTAGCTTCACTCTGAGCTGCTGTGGCTTGATGTAGTTTCTGCAAAAGAACAACACTATAATTTTTCTAATAATGAAAAAAAGTAAAATCAGACTACCTCAATGTCCACATTACCATTTAGGGTATGACAGAAATACACAGATTTGACCACCTGATACCTGATTGATGGCACTCTGCCAATTTAATCAACATAAAATTACTGATTTCTGATTTAATAATTTAATGACTCAGTTCCAATGGTGTCATCAGGTGGTCAAATTTGGGTAGTATATTTGGAAACATGATATTTGTTTCAGCAGCTGATTACCGTAACTGACCAATCACAACAGAGCTTACTGGTCACCACAAAATGTGCTGGATAAGATGTTTAGTCAGGAAATACCTCATTCTAAGGTATGATTTAAACTATTTTCCATGAGTAGTGGTAATGGGTAGTATTTTCACCCCTGGAAATTTCCTTCACTGGGATCAAATTTGAAGGGGACAAAAAAAGGAAAAATAAAGAAAAAAAAGGAAAAAGACAAAAGAAAAAAAATATAAAAATTTGAATTTCTCATGTATAAGCCAACCCCCTGATTTGCTTTGTGAAATTTGGTAATAAAAACTCAGCTTATACTCGAGTATATACAGTAGCTTCTGATTTAAACTACCATGGGTAGTGGTAATGGTAGTATTTCCACCTCTGGAAATTTTGTCCTGTGGGATCAAATTTGAATTTCTTGTGTATAAGCTGGCCCCCCCCCATTATACTCGAGTATATATACGGTAACCGAAAAGTTAGCCTAGAAGCTGGTATGTGTATCGGTGTGCTTACATGTGAATGTCCACAGTAAATGAATGTGTGTTTGTTTAGCCTGAGAATAATGTTCAGCTGAATCTGAGAATAGCAAACTATAGCTAATAGATGCTACTATACTAGTGTGGACAGAGTGGCTGTGAGTCAGTAGCAGTAGTAGCTGTGTGTAGAGAGGAGCTCTGTGTGTGACTGCCTGGCTGATCACATAACCATGTGGACACAGTGCTGGTAAGCGCTACCCAATCAGATTTTTTTTTCCTTCAACAAGTACAGATATTGACACATTTTATTCAGATGTTACTCCTAAAAAGTGCATTATCTGTAACAGACACTCATTTCATCCGATTACTCAGCTCATCCCTATAATACACACTACCTTTATGTTGATGGTTGGATGGGTTTGGCATGGTTTTTATGACCTCTGGCTCGGTCTTGTGCCAAATTGAACCATCTAATGGCACAAGCATCAATCTCGCTGTCAGATGCAGTGGAAGCTGTATGGTTCTTCCTGACAGCTCCTGTAGAGAAAAAAAAAATCCTGTTATATGCATGCCACAGCCTAATCACCAATATCTGGAAACTATTGATGGACACTTACTAATAACCACGACTCTTGTCCTCATCTCTTTGAAGGACATCTTTCCATTTACCCCTTTCCAGTTGATCTGTTTGGAAACAGGATCTGAAAATATCTTGGCCAGGACATTCCATGTATTTTTTTTTTTGTGGTCACTCCACCCACAGCCCCCAGGGCACAAATCTGAACAACAGAAAGGGACTCTGAATATACAATATTTTGCTGAAATTGTTTTCACTTTGACAACACACAGAAGTTCCCAAAAGTTGTACAAATTATTAATGGAATTCATGTTTTCTTAAGAAGAAAGCAACTTATGTACTTTGTCAATTTTCAGTGTACAGTCATACATTGAAATTTGTCCTCTGTATTTAGCCCATCCTAATTACAAGTTAGACTCAATCTAATGCTAGGAGCAGTGCTAGAAGCAGTGGGCAGTCACAGTGCAGCAACTCCAGATCTACAGATACTGCCTTGCCCACAGGCAGTGGAAGGAGAATATGTTTTGATGGTAGGAGGAAACTTAAGCGCCTGGAGAAAACCCATGCAGACACAGGGAGAAACATTCAAACTCCACACAAAAGCACTAGAAATGGTGGATTCGAACCTGGACTTTCTTATTAACAACTGTCTTGTAGAAATTATTGAAGGGGAAATGAAATGTTCTGAACTTTAACTTTTGCTAAGTAGAACAAGTCCTGTCAAACTTTAACATGAGCTACATTGACATACCATCTGTTCCTTGGCCTGAGCATTGTTGGGGTCCTTCAGCCACTCTTCAAAGTTGTCCACTTCTGAAAGATTGGCCAGTGGAAATCCAATGTCCTCAGGTATGTGAGGCTCAGGGGTCTGTCTTGCATCCATTCTTGCAGCAAGGTTTTGGACCATGCCCATCATCTGGAGGACGAGTTGGTTATTGTGCTCAAGCACTTTAAGTACTTTACGCAACCACACTGTAACAGACACAAAATATAGGATTTACAAGACATAAAACCATAGTACACATTTTCTCAATTCATATAATTGTACAAGAACATACCTTTCAATTCAAGATCATCAGTACCCATCTCTCCAGATCTGCTGGGAATACTAAAAGATTGATATTGAGAAGGTGGTAGGGTGGGGACTGGAACACCTGCACCAGTACAGAAGTGTCAGGTAACATTATTTTTGTGACAAGCCACTTCTACACAAAGTGGAGATTAAGTAAAATAGATAAACACAGGCACATTAAAATGCACTAAAAATTTTCCACAATAGTTTTAAAATGTATTTAGAAGTTGCACAATTAAGAAAGACTACCTGAGCAAGGAACAGGTTGATTGGACACATCTCCAAATCTGTTGTGGGTGTTGAAAGATCCTGAAATGCCTCCATTATCAGTAGGTGTTGGGGTGGGTGCAGGATCAGCTGCACTGGAAAAGAAAGGACAGTATAATCAGGCTGCACATAACTGGTAGGGTTTTTTTTTTTTTNGCTGCACTGGAAAAGAAAGGACAGTATAATCAGGCTGCACATAACTGGTAGGGTTTTTTTTTTTGTTTTTGCTGCACAGTTAATTGCAAAATGCAGGATTAGCTCTCGTACAGCTCATTTGTGTAAGCTGGACAGGGGAGAAAAGAGAACAAATAGAGAGAGAGAGAGAGAGAGAGAGAGAGAGAGATGAAAAAACAAAGATACAGACAGGATCTCTCTCTCTCTCTCTCTCTCCCCGCCCAGTTTGTTACACAAATGAGCTGCTTGAGAGATCCAGCATTTTGCAATTAAGGGTGCAGCAAAAAATGCACATCAGTTATGTGCAATCATGATTATAGCTATAGTTTTTGAGAGACAAGCCACTTTTAAATCAGAGATTACAACACAGTAGCATGAAAAATTTTGCTGATTTAAAAAAAAAAATCTTAACTTGCACAAATTAAGAAATACTACCTGTGCCAGGAATGGAGGCATCTCCAATTTTTGAGGCATTTGGCCTGGGACGCGGTACAGCTGGAGCAGGAACTTTACAGATGTGGCTGCCCTCATCTGGTTCACTGTCTGAGTCAAAGATAGNCAGCTGGAGCAGGAACTTTACAGATGTGGCTGCCCTCATCTGGTTCACTGTCTGAGTCAAAGATAGGCCTAACAACATACAAATCTATAGAGTCAGATAACAGCACTCTCAAAGTTACACAAATTATTGTGTAGTGTGTCAGCAAAAAACCTTCGTCTTATTTTCCATTTCTTGGGAACTTCCTCTTCATCTGTCAAATCTGATGTTGCACAATTAATTACTTCATTCAGTTTCTTTTGAGCCACACGATAATCATCTAAATAAAGTGAAACAGAGATTTGTGTAAGGGTTCCGTACCCGGAAATGGACCCTAAAATGAGCGTGACTGTTAGCGGATCTGCTGGTCTGGAGCCAGAACTGGTCCGTACCCGAAAATGGACCCTAAAACGAGTGGGTCTGGAGCTGGATCTGGCCCATACCCAGAAATGAATAGTAAAACGAGTGTGACTGTTGCGGATTTGCTGGTCTGGAGCCGGATCCGGCCTGAGTCAGCTGCTATCTGGGAAAGCACATCATCCAAAGGCCTGCTTAAATAAATATGTCTTAAGGGGCTTTTTGAACACGTCAAGTGTTTCTGCTGATCTTAACTCCAGTGGGAGGTGTTCCTCTGTTCCACAGTTGAGGTGCCACGGCCTGAAAGACTCAGTCTCCTCAGGTTTTAAAATACTAGTGCAGCCCATTGAAAACGTGCATGTTCAGACCGGTGTAACAGCGCAAAATATACCTGCTGCCCAGACTATCCCTGGGGTTAAAGTGGGCTAGCCTGTTTTATACCTCAGGTATATTCTGGGCTAGTCCAGTTTATACCCCAGGGTGTTATTTAGGTTAGGCTATTTCATACCCCCCAAGGCCAGATTATACCCCCACACTCAGACACACAATAATCAAGGATACATAAGTTTTTGGTTTTATTGCACAGCCTTTCACACACTAACCCTAACCCTAACCCTGATGACACAACCTTCTAATTTATCAAAAAAAAGTCTATGTTGCACTGAGTGTTATTTTTTAAATTATGATGGAAAGAAACTCTAGACATTGAAATACAGACTAATTTATGAAAAACACAAGGAGGTATAATCTGGACTAGTGGGGCATAGTCTGGTCTAGGTCAAAATATACCCCAGGGTATAAACCAACCTGGGCTATTTTAAACCCTGGGGTATTTGGCCTAGACCAGTACCCGGGAATAGTTTGGCGGGGACTTAATGTGGCCTGCTACACTGAGCTGGACTTTGTGGTGTGCGCCGCAGCCTGTCATTAGTGTCCATGGAGCGGAGCATATGCTGCTATGCATGGTGTATATCCTGCTGCACGAACTACTTTTTACCGGCACAGCTCAATTCAAGAACCGCTCATCCAAACAACTTCACATGCGACGTCCTGCATATCCTGCAAACTGCATATCTTTCTTTCATCATTTTTGTCTCGCTCACTGCCTGTGTCTCCCGTAGACGGAGAGACAGGCAGTTCATTTCATTCAATTCGTTTCATTACAGTTGAAGCCAGCCAGTTTTGATACGCAAGTATGTGTATGTGCTTGCGCTACTATTGCGCTTATAAACAGGAAAGCAAAAAATAAATAAATATGCAAAAAGCAAGAACTTTCCTTTGTAAAGTTGGACAGTCTAAGTCTGGTAATATTAGACAGCCTGAATCTGCATTGAGGAAAGAGTGCAGTGCCCGTTCCGCAGCCTACCATTAGTGCCCGGAGTGTATCCTGCCACCGCGCCTGGAGTATCCTGCCGTGTGTTGACTACATTTTACTGGTAAAGCTGAATTCGAGAACACCTCAACCAAACAACCTCACGTGTGACACTGCACATCCTTGGGTCCTGAGCATTATACCTGCCGAATTTCAGCTTCATACAGTGCGGGGTTCTAGAGATGTTGGTGCTACAGACAGACAGAGAAACTGTAATTATAATAAGAGTAGATGTACGAGGTACTATCAGTAGTTTCTGACCTGATGATCTGAGTTACGGGTTGGAGGTGTAGGGTACTATCAGGTCTGACACATAATTTGGTGCTTGATTATGTAAAGCTCTAAAAGTGAGTACCAGTATTTTAAATTTAATTCTAAAATATAGAGGGAGCCAGTGGAGTGAGTGTAAAATTGGTGTAATATGACAACATTTCTTGGAGTTAGCTAAGTCATGCAGCAGCATTTTGAACCATATACAACAATACAATATATACAACATGTTAAGTTACTTACATTATACTGACAACCAATTTCTGAAATATAAAAAACATATTTTAGTTTCCCTGTTATTTTTCTAAATCCCCTAATCTTTTAAAATCAAATGTTCAGGTGATACACCCACCTTAAAATTCATGGTTTTCCTTCCATCAGTTTTACATAATTGTAGAAGGCACAGTTGTTTTAATTTTTCGGTAAAAGCCGTCTTCTCCTGGGACTATATTTCCTGGCGGAGACACACATTGTCTTTTGTGCAGCTCTGTGTTGGATCGGTTATTTCAACAAAAAACTGAATAGATGTCATGTTTGCTATGATGGATTACTTACCACAAACATGTTTCAAATCTCTATAAGTTGATTTTAACAGCGTAATGGGATGAACTCAACCAATAGCAGTCTGGAAGGTAGGAAAAACAATCTAAAATGTTCCGCTGCTGTATTATGTTTCGGGAAATGGTTGTCAGTAACGTAACATGCAGTATAAGAGGTTAAATATTGTTATTCGTATTCTAAATGAGCTCTGAAAGCCCAGCTGGATCTTTGCTTTGTCTCATTTCTAAACTTTACTAAAGGTCAGCATGTGTCAGCTGTACTCTGCGTGGAAGGGTTGCTTTCTTTTTGAATCATGGAACAGATTCATGCGTTAAATATCTGATGATTAAGAGTTTATATCGCCGGGTGTTAAAGAGGATTACCAGCATTAATAATCAGACTAAAGCTGACGACACATGTTTAGTTTATGGTTTTGTAATCTTCATTTTCTGGATGACGCTCATAATTGTAATGAAAATCCCTACAGATTGTACATCATCATCACTTAAAGGAGTTTAGCAGTGATTTTGTATGTTTAAGCCCAATAAATACAACCTGCATAATGTTATATTACTGCCAACCATTCTTCCAAAAGATGCTATTCTAGATTTATTTTTATTTATTTTTCCTACCTTCCAGACTGCGATTGGTTTCAGTTCATTCCAGTATGCTATTAAAATTAACTTATAGAGACTGGAAACATGCTTGAGATGCGTAATCCATTACAGAAAAACCAAACGATCTTTTTTTTTTTTTTTTTTTTTATTTGGTCGAAGTTACTTAATTTAACTGGTCAAACGCAGAGCTACACAGAAGAAAATGTATGTCTCTCCTGGGGAATATAGTCCCAGGAGAAGATATTTTAACCAAGAATTTAGAAAATGATTGTGCCTTCTCCATTTGGATATAAGTGTTAGCAGGTGAAACATTGAATTTTAAGGTTGGTGTAGCACCTGAACATTTGATTTTGAAACATTAGGGCAGCAAAATAACAGGAAAACTAACATATGGTTTTATGTTTAGAAAATGTCAGTACCTAATGTGTATGCAGGTAGTAGTATTGCGCTCAAACATGCAAAATCACTAATATGCATGCAAAATCACTGGAATATTCCTTTAAGGTGGGCCACTGTGGCTTTTGAACAACTCCTTAAGGTGCAAAATATGAAGAGCAGGAAATGAATTTTGACAAATACACTGCTTACGGAGACATTTTTACCACTTTTGGGTGCAGCGGAACGTTTTAGTGCTGGAGCGGAACATGGAATAGCCTCTGAAGTTTCCTAACCTCAGTCGTTTTGACGGAGTGCTGGCATTATTATAACGATTATTGCAGAGACACACACTTCATGGTGCTTTACAATTGAAAGTGGGGAAAATGTGGCTTTCATTCAATCACAGCTCAGCCGTAAAGACTGAGAAATAAAAAAGAAAAGGAAAATGGGTCCTGTTCACTCCAGCTGTAATGCCGGAGACCTGGCTCACAAAGGAGAAGAAGATTTTGCTGAACTCATTTGGCTGTAATTCTTCAGAGTTCAGGAGGAGGCCAAGGGCAGTTTCTTTAAAGCCGCCACTCTTGAGAATCGTGTATGCCAAGAAAAGCAAAATTAGGAAGAGCTCGGAGACAAAAATGTCCCTCATTGTCCCTGAAATTGAGGTGACCCCCAACTCCAAACTGCCATGGAAACATTGATTGGCTTTGCGGCTTATAACACATATTACACACCATGAGTTTCACAACTGCACTTAGCCGTTTTGATTGGCCTGCAGTTTTTTTTTTTTTGTTTAAAGCAACTTAAGCAAAGCAAATTGGATTCATTTTATACAAGAGAATTAATAAGTAAAATAACTTGGGCAATTTTCTTCCCTGGATTCTTCTGAAGTGATTTGGTAACAGAGTTTCAGGTCAGTAGGTATTAATTTGTTGCCTGAAATGAGAGTCATTAACATCAGCTATTGAATGAGCTTTTCCTTCTTGCTGATGTCTCCCCTTACTCTCGTAAAGTAATAGTCTTTACGAGATGGAGAACCATTTATTGTCCTAAGAGAAATTTGGTTTCTGGGTCAGCACAGAAACCAGCATTTAAAATGTGTTTGTGTTATAGCATCCAGTTTAACTCGTATTGGATAATCCTGCTTTATGAAGCTTTTCCAGATATAAAGGATTTTTGGTTTGAGATTGTTCCTTAATGTCTGACATTTAAAGGACCATACCAATGGTTTTGCATGTTTGAGCCCAATATACTGTATATAACCCGCATAAACGTTAAGTTACTGACAACCATTTCCCAAAACATGCTACTGTGGCGGTACATATTAGAATTGTTTTTCCTACCTTTCAGACTGCCATTGGTTTCAGTTCATTCTAATATGCCAAAAAAAATCAACTTGTAGAGACTTGAAACGTGCTTGATATAAGTAATCCATCACAGCAAACAAGATGTCTTTTACATTTTTGTCTAAATAGCTTTATTAACTTGTCCAACACAGGAAATGTGTGTCTCCACCAGGGAATATAGTCCCAGAGAAGACGGCTTTTACCTAGAAATTAAAAACGACCGTACCTTCTACAACCATGCGTAAGTGTTAGCAGGCAAAACATTGAAGTTTAAGGTGGGTGTATCACCTGAACATTTGATTTTGAAAGGTTAGAGGATTTTGGCAACATGGAAAAGGAACAGTAAATCTAAAAATACAGTTTTATGTTTTGGAAACTAGTTGCCAGTAACTTAATGTGTACCCAATTACATTTATTGGGTTTAACATGTAAAACATGGTAAAGCATGGTAAAACATAAAGCATGGTCCTTTAAAGTTGTCATGTCACAAGTTATTATTTGTAATTTTGTTCCCAAATTATAGATAATTAACAGAAAAAAACCCAAAAACAAGCTATTTAGCCTATGAGACCACTTTTCATCTGTTGTCCTTGGCCAGATGTTTAAGGTCCTTTAAAAATAAATTGACATTTGTTAAGTAAAAATACTGTGTTCATATTCATCAGTAGAACATATTTGAATCTCTGTGGAGACATCAAGTCAAGGACTCAGTTTTGCAGTATTTCAGAATATATTTCAAGTCCTGCTGATTATTGCCAGGCACAGAAATGTAAAAATACCATAAATATAATCAGAAATATAATCTGTAAATCCACTGAGTTGATAAACCACCTCCTCCGCCACAATAAAGGGCCCAGAGCCGCTCCGATGTGAGCCAAGTGCATTAATCCCTTTTCATTTCCTGATGAAAGCATAATCTTATGGTGCAGCCTGTATGGAAATATTAATGTCATGGACTGTGTGAGGCGCCAAGGTGCACAAAAAGGTTGAACGTTGCCCCCACAGCAGCTGAATATAGTTTAAGGTCAGTGCTAAGATGAGCGTATTGCAGGCAGTTTGTTTATTCTCACCTTAAGATGGTTCGGCTATTAAAGCATGGACTTAGCGGCCAGCAGCGAGCACGTTGTGATGAATGACTCTCACCATAAAAGCTTCAGCTGTGTAATTTACTTTGACCCTGTTTGAACAACCTTTTTAGCTGCATAGTAGATTCAGGCCTCTGTAACACAATACACTATTCTCCCTCTCATCGCACCTTTGATGTAGCCTACTTGTAGCGTGGAATCCTTTCTGACGTTTCTGGGTCTTAAAATGCAGAGTTGAAATTTCTCCACATTTGCCTTTTTTTTTTTTTTCAACATTTTGCATGACTTGTGAATACCGTATATACTCAAGTATAAGCCAAGCTTTTATTACCAAATTTCACAAAGCAAATCGGGGGTCAGCTTATACATGAGAATTTCAAATTTGATCCCAGAGAAGGAAGTTTCCAGGGTGGAAATACTACCATTACCACTACCCATGGAAAATAGTTTAAATCATACCTTAGAATGAGATATTTCCTGACAGAACATCTTGTCAGCACATTTTGACACACAGGAGAGAAAATATTTAGTTGTTCAATTTGTGGTAAAAACTTTACTGAAAGTTCAAATCTGAAGAGACACGAGAATCCACACAGGGCAGAAAATGTTTAGTTGTTTAGTTTGTTTAGCCAATAAGTGTTGTTGTGTTTGGTCAAAGACAAAACAATGGGTCAATCAGAGACGACCTTATAAAAGTGCTGTTTCATATCCCGATATGGTACCATTATTTAGTAGTCTTGTTCAGCATCATGTTTTGTGCTTTGTTAGCAAGAAGCTTGAGATAAGATACAACACAGAATGGAACGACAAGGGTTCAGAAGAGGAAAACAGCATCAAGGACTGGAACGACCAGTTTGGGGATTCAGACAAGGAAATCTGAAAAAGTTAGTCAGTATGGTAATCAGCTGCGGAAATAAATATCATGTTTACCGGTACGTGGATTATTTTCAGGAAATCACAGGAATACTATAACAGTACCCAGAAAAACAGGTAATTTGCTAAACAAATAAATTGATGGAACAACATCAGGGGGTCTGCTTATNCCCAGAAAAACAGGTAATTTGCTAAACAAATAAATTGATGGAACAACATCAGGGGGTCTGCTTATACACAAGATTGGCTTATACATGAATATATACAGTATTCACGCACGGCGTCGCAGCCAGAGCTTCTCCCCACTGACTTGCCGTGTTACGAAGGCAGGAACACTGCCGTCACAATATTGATGCAGCGCAAACACATCTGAAGCAGGTTCAATATTAGCAATCGTTTCTTGTTTCAGAGTGTGGATGAGCCACCTCGGCGAGGGAGCGTTTGCGGGTGCCGTGTGTGATGGATGATGTGCGAGCCCGTCCCGTCACAACGAGGAGTGCCGCGTTTGTCCTCAGGTTATCACACAACACAGACAGAGGAGGCAGCAGACGGCTGTTGATCTCCGAGTGAGTTCTCCATCTGTCACGTTAATCCTGGCACTGCGAGACTCTCGGCCTTATGCGGTCTTCCCGGCGAACTCGATCAAAGCGTCTTCCTCCTGGGTTCAGACTCCGGGTGAAAGGTAAAAGGTCAACGGGCAATATGTTCGTCTCGGCGAGGATCTGAGAGAGCTGAAACGTGATTCTCTGGCAGGAATTCTCGGTCAGGATCACAGATGTCCCATCAGTTGATTCATTTTCAAAGCGGTTGGGGTCGGGACGCTGTATGGGATGGGTGGNGGTGCTAAGTTAGGATGATTCAGAGGGCCCAGAGTCATGGAGGGGCCCTGCACGATGAGATATGTAGTGCACGGGATTTTACGTCATGCCTACGGTACCACCAACTCACTGATGCATCAAGTTTGCATTTCCTCGTGCATCGAATGCCACTCATAGCAGCGTCGCCACGAAGGTTTTGCGTGAGTGTCCACCGCTTCTCTTAACACTTCAAATTATGTGTGTGCACGCGCATGCATGTGGGGCGGACGTGTGGAGACCAGAGATGTTGCAAACTGTTATAAACGCTGCAGTTTCATGTTGCACATAAAAGGAAAGACAGGTTTTCAAAAATGAAAAGAGAGAAAGGAAAGAGAAGAGAGGGAGCAGAAAGGGCAACAGCTTGTTACTGAGTTTTTCAGCAGAAAGTTGAGTTAATGAGTTTGTCATATTATTATTATTATTATTATTATTATTATTATTATTATTATTATTATTATGTGTGATGCTACAGAGTGCATCCATTCAGCTGCTGCTAAACTGATACAGTATGGAATATACACAGGTTACCATGATGTGATGTTATTCAATTTTCTTTAACTTGGCACCATCCCTTGCAGGGCATATATAAGAAGTTTTATTTTTATATGAACATAAAATAGTGTATTTTTCCACAACAAATAAATACAGAATAGCCTAATTCAGTTAATGTTAAAGTGACAGTAACCTCAGGTCATGTTGGTGTTATATATGACAACATACTATGCATTTTACNTAAAGTGACAGTAACCTCAGGTCATGTTGGTGTTATATATGACAACATACTATGCATTTTACAGAGTCAGGACCTTTATCAGGTCATACTAAAGAAGAGTCAGGGAGAAGTGTGGAGGATGAGGAAGAGGTTAAAGACACTACAAATCAAAACGAGGAAAAAAGCATATATCCAGCAGCAGACAGTGAGAAAACAAAGGAAGAGAATATTTTATTTTGTATATTTTTGATTACTGTATATACTTGAATATACACTGAGTTTTTATTACCAAATTTTACAAAGCAAATCGGGGTTCGGCTTATACATGAGTAATTCAAATTAGATAACAGAGAAGGAAATTTCCAGGGGTGGAAATACTACCATCACTACTACCCATGGAAAATAGTTTAAATCATACCTTAGAATGAGATATTTCCTGACAGAACATCTTATTNACTACCCATGGAAAATAGTTTAAATCATACCTTAGAATGAGATATTTCCTGACAGAACATCTTATTCAGCATATTTTGTGGCGGTCAGTAAGTTCTGTTGTGATTGGTCAGTTACGGTAATCAGCTGTGGAAATAAATATGTTTACCGGTACGTGGATTATTTTCAGAAAATCACAGAAACACTATGACAATACCCAGAAAAACAAGTAGTTTTCTAAACAAATTAATGGAACAACAGGAATTGATGGAATTGATGGATCATACACGAGATTATACACGAGATTGGCTTATACTCAAGTACAAGTACAAACCTGAAAAAGTATAATATTTAAAGTTTTTATAGCTTTGAATACATTGATTGGGTTCTGGAGGAGTATTTGTACACAGTTGGCTTTGGGCAATGGGGCCCAAAGAGATTTCTTTTCATGGGGGCCAAAATTTCTGACAGCGCCCCTGATTAGGGTTTGGTTGAAGTGGATATTGTTAAGATTCATTGTGCTCATACAGTAGATTAGAATCATGTTGATGTTCTTTATGTTGATGAGATGTGACTCTTAGTTTACTGCCTGATAAAACGGTGACAGGGTATTGATGCAGCCTGGAATCAGAGCACACATGGTGCTAAGAATAGCACCACCCACTAGCTTTGTTTGCTTCACATTGGACACAGTTTTGGTTGCACTCAAACTATTGGCGCTGTGGATTTAACAACTTGTGTATGTGGCAATGCAACATGAATTATGCACTAACTTTCACACGTTGGAGCAACATGCGTGGTTTCATGGTTGGATCTGAATGTTGAAGCGGGACAATTTTCTCTCAGTATGTGCTACTCCTCAGAACTCAGGCAGTCCAATGGATCGGCCGTCAAATACTTTGGGCGGGATTCATGTTGTAAGGTGTGTTACAGTTAAAAGTCAGTGAAGATTGCCGTATTAAAGGACCATACCATCCATTTTACACGTTTGAGCCTAATATATTCAATTTTCATGATAATGTTGTTGTCCACGATAATGGATTACCTATCCCAAGAACATTTCAAGTATCTTAATAGCGTACCAGAATGAACTGAAACCAATGGTGGTCTGGAAGGTATGAAAAACATTTTTAATTCACTGTTCCAGTAGTATGCTTTGGGAAATGATTGTCAGTAATGTTACATGTATGAAAATTGAATATATTAGGCTCAAACATGCAAAATGGCCGGTATGGTCCTTTAATGAGCTGCTTCATATTTAAGAGTTTTTATCCCGCTTCACTCAAGTGACATGGACGTGTTAAATCAGTAAAGGAAACAGAAATCCTGCTTTAGAGCGCCACACTTTAAGAGATCAACACTAAATTAAGAGATTTAAGAGAGAGGTTTAAGAGACAGGAAGTGTGTGTGATGTGCGGTGAGGCTTGAGGATGAAAATGTGTCTGCGATCAGATCAAAACTCAGCAATTAAATCCACTCACTGATCAACTTAGTGGGCGTAAATATCAAATTTATCAATCAAATACAATTTAAAATGTCAGACCTTATACAGCTGAAATTTACCACCAGACTGAAACGTCTTAATTTTTGTACAGTGCTGTGTTTTAGTAATCACTTCCCCAACACGTATATAAGGAAACGCCATAGCAACACCTCTTTCAAGCCAGACGCTAAAAGATGCTGGTAACAGGAGCTTATGAATGAAGGAACATGGTTGCATGATAATATGTGATCTTATTGACACAGTAAGTCTGGCGCTGTGTTTTATGAATCCCACCCTTTGAGTCTATATGATTGATTAGGACACTGGAGGTTTTAGGTTTTAACCAACTGTAAGTTCATTACCAACTATCAAGTAAAATGCCTTTCCGCTGTTGGTTTTACTAGATTTGTGTCCTGGTAGGACCTGTACTGGAAGTCACATGTCGATGAGCTCTGTTCTTGTTGTAACCAGTGCAGGTAAAGTTACTGAGAAAAAGTAACCCAATACTAATTACGTATTATGCTGCTAGAACTGTAATGAGATTACGTAATAGTGATAAAGTGCAAACAGGATCCATTACGTTGCTTTTATGTTACATTTGCTGAGTCGTACCAATTATTAATTACTCATTGGTAATGTCAGATAGGAAGTGACTTGTACTGTGTTTGTTAGCATTTCCTCCCTGCAAGTCTTCATTCTATCTGTGTTGCTTCTGCACAGGGCCATTTTTTGGCAGAGGCAACCCAGATGGTTGCCTAGGCTAGGGCGTCTACAGGTAAAAGGGGCGTCAAAGATTTTTTTTTTTTTAGTTTTTCTCATGCAGTACAAATGTGTTATTTTCACCTATTGTATTTGAATATTTCTGCATACTGGGATCCACAAACAATTGTATGAATTGGGTCTGAGTGGAAAGCTGAGACTCTTGTGGATTCAATGAGCCCAACTGTATTCATGTGTGATGATTTTAGTAACCATAGTAGCCATTTCATTGTTTTTTGAAACTTGACCTCCCTGTATGAAATGAGCTGCTGTAACCTCTAGGATCATCACAGGCTGCTGCTCTTTCAACGCACCGTCAAGGGAGGCAGTAAAATCCACCAACCCACGGAACATCCCGGGCTTGTGGCAGCGCTCGCTCTCATCGTGGCCACGCTTAGCCAACTCAAAAGCTCCACAAAATTTCACACAATCTATTATTCTGGACAGGATGTGTCGATTTTTTTGTGACCTCTTCATTGTGCCTTCTAATGCCAATCCTGTAGCCTTCATCTACGTAGCTGTTCAGCGATGCTTAGCCTGCCAAAAAACTGTAGCTTCATGCTATTTTCTAGATGGCTGCCATTACTTTCTGCCGTTTGCGTTTTTCAGACAGGTGTTTTACCTCTTGTACACAACGCTTCTGTGCGACACTTTGAAACAGCAAACAGGGAAATAAAAAAGGTCATTACTCACACCGCATCCCGTTAGCCAGCTCCGTT
>VXCM01003959.1:0-35886 GCA_014773175.1 Lucifuga dentata
GACATTTGCTGATTTCTCAGAGAGTTGAGCTGAGAGTCCATTCTTTATCTGAGAAAAATATTTAGGGTCAAGAAGAGCAAAATCTGAGGAAAGTTTTCTGTTTGCTGAAAACCTCATATGTAGCTACCTGTCACAGAGTCCAGAATCACACTGTGTACATTAACCTCAAAGCTAGCATCTGCTGATGCCACCGGCTCATCTTCTAAATGCTTTTTTTTTTTTCTTCTTCTTTTTTTGGACCTGTTTCTGTAGAAGTGCAGTCTGAGGCTATAGAAGCATTTAATGAAGAGCTTATTTTACTGCAAACACAAATCATGCTTTAAAATTCATTCACAGATCATGTTTAATGTGTTTTTTTTTAATTCAATTAAAATTCAGCTTAGCAAAATTCAACTAACTAGGCATGTTAGCAACATGATATTTCAATAATAGTTAAATTAACTGTTACCAGACTCATTATCATCTCTCTTTACCTTCAGTTACCAGTTTCTGCTGCTGGTTTGTCACTTGAAAACGTGTGTGAGTTTGGCACATTTGGCCACATCATCGTTTTTTTTTCTTTTTTTTTTTTTTAAGTCTGGCTTTTTCAGCCCCTCTTGGCTCTTTCTACTATCCATAGATAGTTTAACATTTACAAATGTTCCTGTGATGAGCTAGCGGTGGCATGGCACAGCGAGGCCCCCCTTCCCATCATGGACAGTTTTGCGCTGTAGAGCTCACACAGTAGCGCATTCGGAAATCTTGGCAGAAATCTTCCGCCATGGTCCCGCTATGAGCCTGCTCCTTCTCTACTCAGCCACCAGGACATTCGCTTGCGCCCGAGATATATTCATCGTGGATCTCATCAGAACTTCATCTACCAGAACAACAGCGTCAATTCCACCTGGTCTTTCTGGTCCACTGATCGTCACAAGCCGACAAACTCCAGCAGATCTGTGGACCAGAGCAGGCTAGCTTCTGCTGAAGGCAGGTACGCTTACTCATAACAACTCTGTCAGATTATCTCTTCTGAATATCTGATCACTCAGCAATAAGGCCACTCTTATTAATGAGTTCATTATGGACTCTAAACTGGATGTTCTGTGTCTTACTGAGACCTGGCAACAACAAAATGACTTCCTCTGTCTGAATCAAGCATCACCACCAGGGTTTGTTTACATCTCAAAACCCTGCTCTTCCAGTCGAGAAGGAGGTCTCGCACTGATACATCGTGAGACCCTCAAAATCACGCCGGTCCCAGTGACAGAACCATCTATCTGTGAGATCCTGGCTGTCCAACTCAATGGACCCACCCCCTTGCAGTAGGTTCTGGCCTATTAACCATTCTCATCCTTCTTGACCTCAGCACCACATTTGATACCATCTCTCACTCTCTCCTGCTTCAACGCCTCGCCTCCATAGGGGTTGACAGCTCTGCTCTGCTTTGGTTCTCATCCTACCTCTCCAACCATAAACAGTTTGTTCAGTTAGGAAATCTCCATTCAGAACCTGCCCCTCTTACCCAGGGTGTTCCTCAGGGGTCGGTGTTATGGCTACTCCTCTTCATCATTTACCTCTTTCCCCTTGGTCACATCCTCCATCACTATGGAATTCAATTTCACTGCTATGCCGATGACACTCAGTTGTATATATATCCACCACGCCCAACACCTCCCTTCTACCTTCTGCCCTCACCAGCTGTCTCAAAGACATTAAATTCTGGATGTCCAATAATTTCCTTAAACTCAACGGCAATAAAAGCGAGGTTCTCCTCATTGGCTCGAAATCCTCACTCTCCAAAGCACCCCCATTCACCATTTCTATTGATGACTGCCTGGTTCACATCTCCTCTCAGGTAAAAAGTCTTGGCGTCGTATTTGACAGCACACTTTCATTCATCCCCCAGATCAACAATATTTCCCCTTATGGCCTTTTTTCACCTTCGAAACATTGCAAGACTCCGCCCATACCTCTCTTAGTACAGCACCCAAATTCTCATTCACACCCTGGTCACCTCATGTATCGATTATTGCAATGCCATCCTCTGTGGTCTTCCTAATAAACTTCTTCATCATCTCCAAATCATCCAGAACTCTGCTGCCAGGATCATCACCCACACCAAATCATCTGACCACATCACCTCCACCCTCATCCATCTTCACTGGCTTCCTGTTCAACAATGGATTAACTACAAAATTCTACTGTTGACCTTCACAGCCCTCCATAACCTGGCCCCACCATACCTCTCAGAAATTCTTCATCCCTACACACCCTCCCGTTCTCTGCAATCTTCTTCAGCTGTTCTACTCTCAGTGCCACCTTTCAGACTCTGCACCATGGGTGCCAGAGCTTTCAGCTGCTCTGCACCCAGACTCTGGAACTCACTTCCACTACACATCCATCAGCTGGACTCAATCACACAGTTCAAATCACAGATTAAAACACATCTGTTCAAATTAGCCTACACTCTGTAAACTGTCACGTTTTATGTTTTATCCTCTTTTGTCTTCATTGTTTTAAATGTTTTTGATTTTGCTGTTTGTTTTTACTGTAAGGTGTCCTTGAGTGCCATGAAAGGCACCTATAAATAAAATGTATTATTATTATTATTATTATTATTATTATTATTATTATTCATGCCCTTCTATGTGTGGAACAATCGCAGTTGAGTGTGTGTGTGTGTGTGTGCACGCACGCGCAGAAAGTTTCTTCTCCCATTCATGTTCCCAACTCCTCCAGTGCTTTTGTTAGACTGCCTGCTGTCACTTTGTAAACTCCGAGCACACGCGCACGCATGAAATGGTGCTATACATTGTAGTTCAACCAGGCACTGACAGGAAGGCAGGATGGTGGGATGTTTATAGTGCTGTCACCGCTGTAGAATGTGGTGAACTTGCGGTAATGCGGTAAAACTTCTACTTTTACAGTAGGTTTAGCAACGTGATGATCATCAAATTAAATTATTTTGTTTCTGACCATGTCACCGGCCCAACAGCTAAGTGGCCCACCGGGAATATTCCCAAACCTCTCGATTGGCCACTCCAGGCCTGCTTTTGTGTGTGTGTGTGTGTGTGTGTGTGTGTGTGTAGTGAGTGTAAGTGTAAGTGCGAGAGGGAGAGAGAGAGAGAGAGAGAGAGATTGTATGAGAAGTAGACAGGCGTGTGTGAGAGAAGGGTAAAGGAAGGAGGTGTGTGGATGGTCCATCATGTGTTGCTGTTGAGGATCTTATAGTCTGAGGATAAAATCTCCTCCTGAGTCTCTCAGTCCTTGTCTTGTGGCTGCAGAGGCTTCCTGACTTCAGCAGCCTAAACAGTTTGTGTCCAGGGCGGGCGGAGTCTTTTTTGATGCTCAGAGCCCTGGTCATGCACCTCCTGGAGTAAATGTTGCGTAGGGCTGGAAGGGAAGACCCGATGGTGTGCTTGGCTGAATGCATCACCCGCTGTAGGGCTTTACGGTCCTGTCCAGTCCAGTTCCCATACCAGGCGGTGATGCTTCCAGTCAGGATGCTCTCCATGACAGTGGTGTAGAACGACTTTAAAATGAGGGGTGCCACTTTAAACTTTCTGAGTCGCCTGAGGTGGTAGAGTCGCTGTCTGGCCTTGCTGACCAGAAATTTGTGTGAGTGTTCCAGGTGAGGTCCTCAGTGAAGACACAGTGGCTCACCACCACTGTGTTGTCTGCAAACTTCACAATCTACACCTCATTACTGCCAAGGTATGTGAGGCTCCTCCCTCTCTCCACTGGGGTCCTGCTGATCTGTAGGGGGGTGTAATCTCCCCACTGCCTCCTGAAATCCACCACCAACTCCTTGATCTTGTCAACTTTCAGGGAAAGGTGGTTATCCCAGCACCACAATGAGAGACTGTCCACCTCATCCTGGTAGGCCTTCTCATCACTGTGGGAGATCAGATCCACCACCACCACTGTGTTGTCTGCAAACTTCACAATCTACACCTTATTATTGCCATACCAAACATGGAGACAGACGTTCTATCAACAAAGAACAACTGAATTGTCCCTACCAAAATTTGTATTGGGTAAAGTTTGTTTTACATTAAACGTTTGTCATGTAGTAGTAGTCACCATTGTAGTGTCTTCATCTAATCTTGCCAATAGGATACACAAAATAATTAACCCACTTTTTGGAATTTCCATAAGTATGTATTATGTCCTGTTTAGCTTTTACTAACTGGAGGTTCAAGCTGCTGCTGAAAAAAATTCCATAATAGTAGAAGTTATGGAGGCTTTACTTTCATCTCTCACTAGTTCATCATTGTTAATATTGCACAGTACAATACAACAGCTCAACTGTTTGCAGTGGTTCTACACAAGCATTTAGGTTTGGTTTTAACATTGGTAGGGACATTTTTATTTGTCTACTTTTCCTCCAGTTTTCTCTCATCATCTACTTGATCATGTTCCCTACGGGTAATAATAAAATATATAATACCATCAACAACAGCAATAATAAACTGAATTGCACAGCTGGTTGATTTAATAGTTCCAGTAATATTAGCAGGAGTAAAGAGGAGCTTTTCTAATGCTCCAACCCAGACAACTCCAAACTCAAAATTTCCAATGTCCTACTTAAAAAAAATGCATTTGAATGCACTTGAAGTCAGAACTCCAACTTGGAAACTAGGATTAAATCCATCTACACCAACTTCAACAAGGATGATGTCACTCAACATGGAAGTGAGTTTTATGAATATAAATAATCAGCTAATAGCTGAATAAAGTAATTTTTCTTGCATGCCATTTAAATAAAAAGGTCAAAACATATCTCCAAGTTAACTATCTACAGTGTATAATAACTGTCACTGATATGTATCAAACAGGACTGTTTGGTTGGACTGTCTGTTTGGTAGTGTTGTTACAATTATACTAATAATGAGATTAGTATAATTATAACAATCCAACCAAACGTCCTGTATTTATCTGGTCAGGAGCATGCACTGGGCTGCATCCACTATGCGATGGAAACGCCCTGGGTCCAAGTTGGCAACCATTCTGGCAGACAGGCGGTCCATCCCCATCTCACAGAGGCACCCATCGATTTGCCACAGCCAGGTGTTATGTAGGTGCCCCTTTGGTCTGGTCCAGTTACTGGGGTCCTCAGCAATGAGGCACCTGAGTGCTGGATCGTCCTCAGAGAAATGCGCCACATGGCCATAGTGTCGTAACTGGCGCTCCCTCACAATGCTGGTAATCGTCTCATCAGGGCCTCCAGGAGCAACCATTTGTTCAACACAAAATCAGACCAGTGGTACTCACGGATTCTTCAGACAGACCGAGTACCGAAGACATCCAGTCGTCATCTCAAGTCACTGGTTAGTGTCCAGGTCTCACAACCATAGAGTAAGACCAGGATCACCAGGACTCTAAAGACTTGGACCTTCATCTTTTTGCAGAGATATTGGCAGCACCATACACCCCCGTCCAGTGAACCCATGACCCCACAGGCCCACCCCAGATGTCTCTTGACCTCATAGGACAAGCTCCCAGAGACATGGATGTCACTGCCGAGGTAGTGACATGGATGTCACTGCCAAGGTGAATTTCTCAACAAGTCTGTCACTCTCCCCACATAAAGACACACTGCTGATGGCTGAGTCCAAGAAGTCATTGAAATCCTGGATCTTAGTCTTGATCCAGGACACCCACAAACCCAGACACTTTGACTTCTCGCTCAGTTTCTCAAGAGCTCCTACCAGAACATCCATCAACTTCGCAAAGATCACAGCATCATCAGCAAAGTCAAGGTTGGTAAACCTTTCCCCACCAATGAATGAAGAATTTTCAACTGGGAAATTTTGACATCCCACTTTTGCAAGAGCACGGCATAAGTTCATGCTCCTAAAACATCTTAACGTCCACCATGACAGAAAAAGCAGTGGTGGTGGTGGTGGTGNGGGGGGGGGGGGGTCATGTAGTCTTGCCTAGGACACCAAATAGCTCACTGCACATTTCTGTTTAATGTTTTGCTGCCCATTTATAGAGCCCAAGGGTGGGACACAAACACACACACACACACACACACACACACACACACGCTCATTGGAGTACAGTGTATGCACTTACAGTGTCTCATTTCACTGATTCACGATGGACGTGTAGTAAGGACAGGCTGTTTGTGCACTACTGCAGATAGAAGCAAGACAGTTCTCTACCTACAGCAGGTATCTCTTTCCTGCTCAGGTTAATGTGTTCATGTCAGGTGAACATGCTCAGGCACCACAACATTTCGTGGTGAGTTCAATTAATTTCATTACAGTCAATGCATGTTCTGCAGGGTCTACACTTTGCTGGGTATCTCAGGGGTGCCAAGAGAAAGATATCCAGACCACCATAGAGGTGGTCTGGATCCTCCAGATTGCTCTGGATCAGGAGGAAGGATCCATGGACCAATGATGCTCAGACTCAAGTTGGGGCCTGATTAATCGTGGCTGGATCACATGTAATGCTACTCAGGCTCAAATGAGACTGCTAGATGCTAAGGCCAGCCAAATACCAGGTGGAGAGGCCACTCAATCAGCCTGCCAGATACAAGGCTAACCACGAAGGGAAAAGGACAGTACCTCTCACCATGGTCCAAATGACACAGAGCTGGGGGAACAGTAAGTCAGATCATGTCCTGCTGTGGGACACCTAATGCCTGTTCACTAAATGAGGTGCTGGCTGCCACATTTATGCAGTTAAACCTGATAAAGCTCAATGGCATGGACCAAGAGACCACCCCACAGATCTGGGACAAGGGGACAATGCAGGCTCAATGCAAGGCTCAGTAGGTAACCATGCCCCATATGGATTATATGTCTGCACCCACTGTGGCTGGCCTGCCTGACTCCATATATGCCTACTGGATGTCTACAATCCAATGTGAGACTTCAGCCTTGAAGAATGGCTGCCAAAGGCATTCTGGTTTACAGCAGATTAACAATTGGTCTGTCTCTCTTTGGTCCTGTGTCTGCTGAAGGTACACCCTCATTGCCCTGACAGAGCATAGCGGTGATTGCCCATGAGTCCATGTTACACTGTTCTGGGGAGGAAGGAAAGAGGCAGCTCCCATGGCTGGCTGATGTGAGACTCAGAGAAAAGTTTGGAATGGAATGCTTGAATTAGGACATAATACCACTCCTGCATTCCCCACCAGATTCAGATTCCATGTTGGAGCAGGTAGCCCTCTGTGGTAGGATGTAACCCTATAGACACCTTTCAGGAACTGAGCAATAGTCACACCAACCCTATGGCATGTTTTGAGGCCCCATACAGGCTGCTTTGATGGCTNCCCCCATTGAAAGGAATTTGCCCACCTCCAGCATTTCCTGCAAGAATTGAAGGATCTCATAGGCAGTGCAGGTGAGGTGATTCACCGGTCTCATCTCACACTTGAAAATGCTCTCCAACTATATGAGTTGGCCACCCTAGGTGATCGGGCCTGAGCTCCCTGCAATATGCTAACCACTGAGTGGGTCAATCCCAGACAATTCTAGGCTCACAACTCAGCACTCTCAGAGATGACCAGGACCATAGCCTGAACCCCTGTGGAGATGGATGTACAAAGACTTGTGTGGGCATAGGAGGCCCTGCCATACAGGGAGCTCCATATCATATCATATCATAGCATAGCATAGCATATCATAGCATAGCATAGCATAGCATAGCATATCCCTCCTGCTGTGGAGGAGGGATATGATATGATCGCTGAGAACCAGATCATCTGTGGCTAATTGAGGGGCCACCAGAATGAGGCTTACCTCTTCAACCCAAGCTCTCTGTAGGAGTGGATACAGGAAGAGTAAAAGGAGAGAAGGCAAACTGCAGGCCTTGTCACCACTGGATGCCATCACATCTGTGTCAAGGGAGGACTCCCTGGAGGCATAGAGATCAGCCACCACTATGCCAAAGTGGTCCCAGATCTCCTCGACCACTTATTGGTGCAGTCTCCTCTCTCTCTCTCTCTCTCTCTCTCTCTCTCTCTCTCTCTCTCTCTCTCTCTATAGAGGGACCCCTTCTAGAGAGCCAATTGGCCCAGAGGTTTGTCTGGCCCAGCACCTGTAGTGCTCTGAGAGACAAGAATTGTGTCTCTCAGAGCACTACATTATTCCCTTATCTTGTGAGCTAATCTGCAAAGGCATGGTGAGCCTCTGCTCACCATGCCTTCTGCCTATTTATAAAAGATGTTGCTGCCACTCTGCCTCTTCTCATAAGCATGTGGCATTCTCAGCTCCAGCAGGAAGTGCATGAAAGACCGTCCGCAATTCCAATACATTGGCATTGTGCATGTGCATCAACCAGGGACCCTGCCACTGGATATTGACATCTCTTCCCTTGTATATGGCTCCAAAGACTCTTAGGGATGTGTCAGATGACACCACCTGGTGAACGCACCATTAGCCCCAGTGCAATGCTGGGCACCTCTACAGGACACTCGTCCTCACCAGCTGTCAGCTGGGGACAGAGCTTTTTGTCCCACATTGTAGAATGTGACTTTTCATCTCAGCATTGAACTATGTTTCCATATGCCACCAGGACAGTCAGGAGAGACATCCCTGGATGTCCATGTTGGATTTATTAAGTTCAAATGAGCCAGAGGGACTACGTGTACCACCATCAACCCTAGGAGGCAGAGGCCCAGTCTCCAGGTAACTCTCCTCCTCAAACAAAATTAAGACACACAAAGCCTGCATTACAGGGGTTAAGAAAAGCGAAGCTATTCATGAGTCTGACCACATACCCAGCAACTCTGTGGATTGGGAAGGCTGGAGTCTGTTCAGATGCAGGCCTGAATGCTGTATGTGTACTCAGCATCCACAGAGACATCTCTGCGGTGACACTGTTCCTCTGACTGAGCACAAACAAGGCAAATGAGAATCCAAAGGTCCTCCTGCTGTAAAGGTCCAATAACTGCATCCATGCAACTTGTGAAAGTGCAGGAGCCAATGATATGCCAAATGGGAGGTGTTGCAGCTGCCACCTTGTGGATGGCCTAGTAATTAGTGTTTTTGGAGCTCTCTTGTTTTCTCTCTCTCTCTCCGTCTTCTCTGTCTACCACTCCTGCTCCGGGATATGCAAAACCACCTGTGCTGAGCCACTCTCCAGATTGGTCATCTTGTGGAGGCAGGGCTACACCAGCTGAGCAGCATCTTCAATTGGTCCATTTCCCCCTCACAGAACACGCCCTCAACTTCTCCCATGCTTGGTGAGTGGAGGCAATCTAATTGGATGACACTCTTGCCCTCTCAACCAATGAGGACCCCTCAATCTGACACGGGATCCCTTCAAATACTTTGCGAATTGTCATTGTGATGGCTGCATCTTTGCGAGCAGTCTGCTTCGCCACTCTATCAAGTGCTGTGTTTTTGTGTGTATTGTGTAATTAGCTTTGTGACTTTGTGTTTAGAAAAACTGTATTTCTATTGGCTTTTACATTCTGCTTGGTACAATCGTGATCAGCAGGATAAATTTCTGTTTTGTTTGTCTTCATTCACTTTTCACTTTTGGTGGATTGCTTTCTGTTGATTTCCTAGCTGCTGAAGGAAGGTTGTATTTTAGCTATATCCCTTAGTTTTTTGCTTTATTGTGGTTATCTCTGGCACCACTCCTGCTTCTTCCACAGATGTGGCTGGCCTTAAATTTCAGTTTATTAATTGTAACTTGTTATTTTGCCTTTGTTACAATTTTTCCTTCCAACAATAAATTACTCACCTGAGTAATTAATCACCTGAGCCTTTCCCATTTTGGGATCTGAAAATAAGCATCCTCCAGGTATATTGGTGGTGACCCTCAGCACAGTCAACATTTTGCACCACAGGGGCCTCAGGAACTTGTTGAGAAGCCTCAAATCCAAAATTGGTATGAGCTTCCAATCCTTTTCTCTAATAAAGTAGAAGTAGAACCTAGCCCACTGGCCATCCAGCCCCATCTCTGATGATAGTCTTGGTCAAGAGTGTGGATATCTCTGTGGCCATAACCTTCCTATGCTGGTGATCTGCTACCGCTGCATAAACCACTGACCTTGTCACCTGAGGTATTCAGATAAGCTGTAGATGAGTGCTGCTCATGGATCATCATGGCTCCTTGCATTTTGGTCAACATGGTATCCATCATTCTGGTGTTCTTTCTTGGGCAACTAAGTTTAACCAAGGCAGACTTAGAAGGGGACACCAAGGCCCCTAATGTTTGGTTTATAGGAGGCAATGTTCCACAGCCAATCCTTTCATAACATTGCACAAATGCTAGCTTGCATAGCCCTGAGTAGTGACTGGCTTTATATAGTTTAACAAATTGCTTCAGCATTAGCTTCTCTAAATCATGAAGCTGTGGTACAAAGAAAGGGCAGGGCTGACTTGCCTCTTCATCAAACCAAGAATGCCCTGGGCCCTACTCAGCCCAGGATCTCAATTTGTAAAGGCCTGTATGGCTGAAGTAATTAGTTGGTGATAGAGAGGGAATGGTTGATCTTGCCCTCCACACCTCTATGACCTAGAGGGAGGTTCTCTTCCCCTGAGTCAGACCCCCAAGATGTTGATTTCTCCCACATCAGTGTCTAGACATGGGGTGTGCCTGCTCCAGCCTCTCTGCCTACACTGGGGACAAGGTAGGATGCTGGGCTAGAGAGGGGGCTGCCTTAGCTGAGGTGTGGGGCCCCTGACTGCTAGGTCTGGGGTGGCAATACATAGAGACCCCTCCCCCAATTGGTCATTCAAACACACCATTCTAATCAGCTTACATCACTGGGATACCCAGGTGTGGCTGGACGCATCTGGGGAGGGCAAGAAACCTAGTCTCCTTTATCCTAGCTTGAAGGCTAAAACAATTCATGCATAACAGTGGGCACCTCCTCTACAAAATATTTTCCATATTAGTAAAATTCTATTAATTACTTCTATTAGACAAGATATTGATAAAATGCACAATGATCTGTCCTGATTGAAGGTAGAAAAGGTGCTGAATTGGAGTATTTTTACCATTTTGGGTTATGTACTCATAAACAACCCTTATCTATTTATTTATTTATTTATTTATTTATTGAAGATAAATGTTGTTGTAAAACTAGGCAAGCTGTGACTGGCAAGATTGAGCTTCCTCAACCAAGATCTAACGCTTTGAAGAAGACTGTCCTGTACAGCTTAGTTACTCATTGGAATAACATATTAAAACGGTTCAAAATAAATTCACTTTAAAAGGAATTTAAAAGCTTATTTAGGGTAAAACTGTTTTTGTCCACTGTCCAGTGTGTGGTCCTGTGCTTGCTGTGGTTCTTGTTGTCTGTTCTTGGTTGGCAGAGTGAATCACTGAGATCAGATATGATTGTATGTCCTGTATCATGTGTGATGTCTCTGGATATTTTATCATGTAGTTTTAGGTCATGTAGATTGATACTGTAATTACACTTTTTTTTTTTTTCTTTTTAATGTAAATGGGTGATTGTGTTATGTTTGATTGAGTGGAACCCCAGGAAGAATAGTTGTTGATGATTAAATAAATAAATACAGGCAGGCTGGCTGGTTGGCGACTGTAGTCCCCCCAAAAATTATTGTTAGCATTTAAAAGAGAATTGAAGTGTTGATATCAAAACAAATAACTCTGTTTAAAAAAAAAAAATAATTAAAAAAATCAAGTTTTTTTTAATTGTGTATTCTTAGAAGTATTAGTCATAAAGATTTTAAATTTTTAAAAATCCAAATAAATAATCAGAACACAAGTAATTATGTTTTGACTTAATAATACCTGGAATATGAAATGAAATGTACAAAAATGGAATTTATTTTTGCAAATGACCTCTTCAAATATTAAAGGGTGTTGCTGTGGAGTAGTGATTAATGTTGGCAAGGGGATATGGAAATGAAGCAAGTGAAGGCAGGAAAGAGATATATATCAGCTGTCTGAGAGACTTTCGGTCAGAAAGCTGCTAGACCTCAGCAGCTTCTCTTCTCTTCTCTCTCTCCCTCTCTCTCTTCTCTCTCTCCCCCTCCCTCCCTCCCTCTCCCTCTCTCTCTCTGTTCGATGACAGAAACCATGGAGGAAGCTGACCTCTGCTTTCCAGAACTCCTCAACTCCTCATGCAAGAAGCCGACACAACCTCGCACTGAGGCCCTGCTCATTTATATCCTGCTGTCTTCTGTCTCTTTGATAACTGTGTTTCTGAACCTGCTGGTCGTCATCTCCATCTCCCACTTCAGGCAGAGATAAGCTTCTAAGTACCTTTTTATTTATATAAGCCTGAGGCTTATTATAGATCTGAGGAAATCACTATAAATGCTGTAACGTCTAAGCATATTCTGCTTGTTTGAAAATGGTTTTATGTAATGATGCTTTACATTCTGCAAATAGTGACATTGCTGTATTTTTCCTTCTTATAAAGTAACTAGTAATACTTTTTACAGTAATAATATATGTTTAGTAATGATCTTCTCTCAATCCAGGCAGCTCCACACCCCCACAAACCTCCTCCTCCTCTCGCTGGCTGTCTCAGACATCTTTGTGGGCCTCCTGCTGATGCCAGTTGAAATCTTTTACATCGAGGCCTGCTGGTTTTTTGGTGACCTCCTGTGCTCTCTCTATTATGTCATGGATTATGTGATTACATCTGCTTCAGTGGCCAACATGGTGCTCATATCAATAGATCGCTATGTGGCTATTTGCAACCCACTGTCCTATCCCACCAAAATCACACAGAAAAGAGTTCAAATATGTGTTTGTCTATGCTGGATCTGTTCTACTGTGTACAGATGTCTCCTTTTAAACGATCACCTGGGGCAACCAGGCAGGTCAAATTCCTGCTACGGAGAGTGTGTGGTTGTCATCAACAACATTGCAGGAACTGTTGATCTTGTTTTCACTTTTATGGTTCCCATTTCTGTCATCATAGTTCTGTACATGAGAATATTTGTGGTGGCTGTGTCTCAGGCTCGTGTCATGCGCTCCCATGTTGCGGCTGTGACACAGCGTTCAGTGACAGTAAAGGCAAAGAAATCAGAGCTGAAAGCAGCCAGGACTCTTGGTATTGTTATAATTGTCTTTCTGATTTGCTTCTGTCCATACTACTACCCAACACTTACAGGCCAGGAAACTTCAATTGATGCATCATCGGCAGCCTTTGAGATCTGGTTGGCACATTTCAGCTCCTGTTTAAACCCTGTCATCTATGCTTTTTGCTACCCATGGTTTAGAAAATGTATTAAGCTCATTTTCACACTTCAGATTCTGCAGCCTGACTCCCGTGACACTAAAATACTTTAATTACAGGCTGATGTGTTGGAGCCTTTAAAACGAGACTTTTTTTCTAAAGAAAAAAAAAAAAACAAATTGATTTTTTGTGGTTATGTTTATCTAATTAATTAATAAGACCAAAATATCAGTGATATAATCATGCCTTCTATCAGACGTGTATCACCCTGTGCTATGTAATTTCAGTAGTATATAATCAAATTATTCATGTTACAACATTTGTATATACCTTTATGTGATTCATTCTGTCTCACTTAAAACACTATCAGATCACTTTTTGGTCTTGAAATGTATAATCATTAACTTTGATGAAAAAACCTTATTTTGTTTTCATGCCAGTTGTTTGTATTTCTAGAATTTACTGTCATTCCCAGTCACAATAATAAGCACACCTGTAATCACCTTTAGTTAGTTAGTGTTAGTGCGAGCAATGAATCACAATTCTGTGTATCAGCAAGAACAGCACCTACATCATGTAATTAATGAGGAATAGTAACAGCGTGAAGATTATTCAGCCAGTTTACCTGTTTAAGTTAGTTACCATTTATATGATTTCTACATAGAGTTGGTGTCAGGTTATGATACATTTATTATCCTGAGGACTGTTTTATTCTCTAACATAGAAACTAGAAAAATGTTAATAAACTTCACACTCAATAAATTGTTTTTGAATCATTTGTAATGTTGTTCCCATTAATCATTCATTTGTGGATTTTTTTTTTTTTTTAAGTCAGAACCCTACTNTTTTTTTTTTTTTTTTTTTGATAAATAGACATGATAACAGGCAGGTAGTCATCAACATCATCAATTTTTACCACTTTATCTCACACGCAAAAGGCATGACATAAAGTCTGACAAATTCATTAACCAGAGTATCAAGAAACTGTATAAATGATATTTACCTTCATCAGTAGGTCAAAAGATTAATTTTTATTTAATATTCAGTGCTACTGCTACAGTTTATACCCACCAGCAAAAAAGCAGCAGTCATGTAAATTATGAACTGTAATATAAAAATAATTAAATAAATAAATAAATCTGTGGTGACTGGCAGAGATCAAGGATGAATTGATTAGTAAATGTGATGATCAATTAAATAAAAAAAAAAAAAAAAAAAANAAAAAAAAAAAAAAAAAAAAACTTTTCCAACAGTGATATCAAAGTTATTTCTGTTTTGTCTGCAAATTTCTGGTTTGAATGAGCCTGATGAAGCAGTACAGCCAATTTCTACTTTCCAAATAAAAATCGTGTTGTGATCTTGCAAATGCTGTGTCATATTTTTTCTACAGTATCAGCAGTGACATATCAGGATGACAGGCTGGTAAATATACATTGAATATATTCTTAAAATATTACTGTGAAAAACACTTTTCTGTGATGCCACTGATACAGGTGTGCGTTATTCTGCAATCAAACATGAATTTCAAGCAGAAAAAATGTTTTCCAGCCCATATCAACCATTGAAAATTGACTTAACAAAAGGGCTCAAGCCAGTGCCCAGAGGTGCCTTCTACAAGAATCTAATTAATAATAATTATAATTTTTATTGTTGTTTCTGCTTGAGTATCTATTGATTATCATTTCATATCTGAACAAATTAAAACATCACAAAACAAATAGTGGGAGGGGGGNGGGACTTGTACTCTGTTTGAGTCCCTGACCCTCATCAAAATGTCTGTTCACATGCCTGATTTTCAGTAATATAACATGTATGTGGCCTGTATTGAGCCTAAACATGCAAAACCACTGGTATGGTCCTTTAACAGATTGTATTTATTGTATTTATTTATTATTTATTTATTGTATGTATTTATTTATTTATTGTATTGTATTTACAGAGAATCTCATTAATTACTGAACTCTCATGACACTCTGATACTGTTAGCAGCCTGACTCTGAAAGCACACAACTGCCATCTTGTGTACATTTCTGGTACTGATGAAAATAACAATACAAATATCTGCTAATTCTTTAATGTACATTAAAAGCAACAGTTTGTTTCTAAAGCCAATAAGCATATTGACTGTGCATTAAATTAACTAAAAGTCAGCCATGGAGAGCAATGTTCTAATTCACAACATCTATGCCAAAACAAACATCCAGACCTGAGGCCTCATTTATAAAAATATACATGGAGTCCATACTTACAGTTTGCAAAAGCTCAAAAGGGGAAAATGGTGTAAACACAAAAATATTCAGATTTATAAAACTGTGAATTTCCCCTTAATAAACAACAATCAACTTGAAAAATGTGTGCAGTTAAAAAAGCTCATATGCCGCCCACGACACTCCCACAGTTTACCATAACTGATCCATGCAAAGACATTTGTGAATGTGTGAATGCTGATATGCATGTAATAACTTTGCACTCTGTCATTGGTCTCTAGAGAGAATGGAGACTTCTGATTGGTAAATCAAGAAAAACAATTGTATGAGACAGAAATGCAGATATTGTGGATGAGATTTCATGGAAATGTTTGATTTGGTGCCTCAGCAGTGGATCCACAACAATCACACCATGCTGCAGCTGGAAATGGAGTCAATTCAACACACTGCAAACAATTTAAAATTTCAATTTACATTTAATTAAAAGTTTGTTAGCCCTAAAAGTGGATGTAAAGGGGTGCAGTTCTGCACATATAAAGGATGGAACAGTGATGCGCAGATGAATCTGGTAAATCCTTTTTAGATTTTTATTTTCAGAAATATGGTCACATTTGAGTGGCCCTGTGTGCGCAATGAGAAGAGCCGCTGCCGGCTACAGGTTATAACCGACAAAATCAAACACAAAAATAAATGTGACAATCTGTCGATTATGACAGATCAATGAAAAATCAAAGAGATTGTGAGCAGAGTATTAACCTGTTTTTCAAAGCACCTTTACATTTGATGCGCACATTTGAAGTTATTCAAATTAATTGGATCATGTGAATTCAGATTATTAATCATAGCATACATGGAGGGAGCTATTTTGAACTAAGTGCTAGTGTAAACAGGAACTCTGACAGACTGGATATGTTATAATTCTGTGTTTAATTAATATTTGATTTAATATTTGTCAGACTAAAAATCTGACTGGCACCCCCTGGCATTCCTTTTAGTTTAGTCAAGCCATCACAACATGCTAATATTTAGATCCTGGTAGTTTAAGAAACAATATAACAGACCCTGAATATCAGACAAGTTATCATTTCTCCATTATAAAGGGAAAAAATCAACTGTTACAATAATGATAGCAGCCAGATAACTAAGGTTTGATACCTAAATTCCGATACCTGAGGCTGGATACCTAAATCTGATACCTAGGGTCTGATACCTGAGGTCTGATACCTGATACCTAAGGCCTGATACCTGAGGTCTGGTACCTGATGTCTAAGGTCTGATACCTGAGACCTGACATCTGAAGTCTGATACCTGATGTCTGAGACCTTCTACCTAATTCTGATACCTGAGGTCTGACACATGAGGTCTGATACTTGATACCTAAGGTCTGATACCTGAGTTTTGACAGCTGATACCTGAGGTCTGATACCTGATATCTAAGATCTGATAAAAAGTCTGAGGTCTGGGACCTGATATCTAAGGTCTGGTACCTGATGTCTAAGGTCTGATACCTGAGACCTGCGGTCTGAGATCTGAAGTCTGACACCTGAGGTCTGATACCTCAGGTCTGGTACCTGATACCTACAGTCTGATACCTGAGGTCTGACAGGTGATACTGAGGTCTAATACCTGATACCTGAGGTTCTGATACCTAAGATCCAATACCTGAGGTCTGATACCTGACACCTAAGGTCAGACAAAAATCTGAGGTCTAGTACCTGACACTTAAGGTCTGACACCTGAGGTTGGATAGCTAAGGTCTGATACCTGAGGTCTGATACCTAAGGATTGATACCTGATGTGTGATACCTGATATCTAATGATGGTACCTGATGTCTAGTACCTGATACCTGATACCTAAGGTCTGATACCTAAAATCTGATACATAAGACCTGATACCAAGGTCTGATACCTGACCCAAGGTCTAATGCCTATGGTCTGATACCTGAGGTCTGACAAATACCTGAGGTATCTGAGGTATCAGGTGTCAAATAATAATAATTATAATTATCAGTTGTTACTATTATTATTTGCTATTGTTGTTTGTTTTGTCATGATTCCATCTACTGTATAGCCCAGCTGAATTCCTTCTAAAATGCATTTCATCATTATATCAGGTTTATTTCCCTTGGGAGAAGAGGGAGGAGAGATCAGCTGTACGACATAGAGTTTTGGTTAAAAAGCCATCACACCTCACCACCTGCTCCTCTCCTCTTTCTCTCTCTCTCTCTCTCTCTCTCTCTCTCTCTCTCTCTGATGATGGAGACTCTCAGAGGTGATGAACTCTGCTTTCCCCAACTTACCAACACCTCCTGCAGGAAGACAATGATTCCCCGTTCCAATGCCATATTCCTTTACATTCTGCTGTCATCTATCTCTCTTGTCACTGTGGTTCTCAACTTGTTGGTCATCATCTCCATTTCCCACTTCAGGCACTGACATTCTCTTCTTCCTCTAGCATCTATATAAATAATGCACAAACATATTGCCATTGTAGGGCTGTGATGAGAATATCCTAAAATATCCTTGTACTCTATTGTTTTCAGACATAATTTAACTTTTCTTTTAACTTGTAATATTTTTTATGACTCCCTGAGCAAGTAAATTTTGTAAAATGTATGGTAATGTTATTTTCTCTCTCCAGGCAGCTCCACACCACCACCAACCTCCTGCTCCTCTCTCTGGCTATCTCAGACTTCCTTGTGGGCCTCCTGCTGATGCCAATTCAAATTCTGCTAATTGGGGGCTGTTGGTTCTTGGGGAGTTTTATATGCGGTCTTTTTTACTATGCTTCATTTATCCTTACATCTGCTTCAGTAGGAAATGTTGTCCTCATATCCATTGACCGCTACTTGGCCATTTGTGACCCTCTGCGTTATTCCACTAGAGTCACTCAGAGGATGGTTAAAATATGTGTTTGCCTGTGTTGGATCTGTTCTGTTTTTTATAACAGTTTAATATTGAAGGATTTCCTGAAACAGCCAGACAGGTATAATTCCTGTTATGGCGAGTGTTTAGTTGTCATTGACTTTATTACAGGAGCTGTTGATGTCATCTTGACCTTTATTGGCCCGATTGTTGTCATAATAGTTCTTTACATGAGAGTATTTGTGGTGGCTGTGTCTCAGGCTCGTGCCATGCGCATTGCAGCTGCCACACTCCAACGTTCAGTAACTGTTAAGAAATCTGAGAGAAAAGCAGCAAGGACTCTTGGTATTGTGGTAGTTGTGTTTGTAATATGTTTCTGTCCATATTTTTATCCGTCCCTCACAGGCCAGGATATGTCAAGCAGTGCTTCGTTTTCTCTGTTTGGGGTCTGGCTGCTTTATTGTAACTCCTGTCTAAACTCCATGATCTATGCCTTTTGCTATCCCTGGTTTAGAAAAACTATTAAACTTGTTGTTACACTTCAGATACTCCAGCCTGAGTCCTGTGATGCCAAAGTACTGTAGAAAGAAGACGTGAGACACATGAATTTGTATATACCAATAACTGACTGATTCATCACATGTAAATTAAGCGAACTAAGACATTTTAAATGAAGAGCAACAACATGATCACAGGTGAAACAGAAAATGACTTTTGTTGTTGAATTTTAGTTGCATGGCCCTTAGAACTGGTGTGGTTAAGATGTCATTTATATAACTTTTTTTTTTTTTTTTTTTTTTNTTTTTTTTTTTTTTTTTGTTTTTTTTTATTGTTAAAAAACAAGTGCTTGTCAGTCTGTGTAGTGAAATCCAGAGGAGGTGAAGCTGCTCTTGAAGGTGAAAAACTAGCTGAAATAATAATCATTCCTATAGAAAACAATGGCAAGCATTTCTTTAAAAGCCTTTATTTGATTTGCCATGTTTGCATAAAAAATGCAGACTAATTATAAACTCAGATGGTCTGCATCAACACTATCAAGAGTAAATGGGAAGCAGATTGCAAAACACCAGATTCTGCAGACTTTAAAAAAACAATGACAAAGTAAACATCATAGCAAGCATCACATGATAATATAAACTCTGTAGATAAACATGTCACAATGTAATAAATAAAAAGTAGTACTTCAGACCCAACTCAGCATGAGTTTGTCATATGTAAAAAGCTCATACAGTCACTGTTCATGAGGCCTCTTTATCTCTGAAGAGTCAAAGTACAGCAGTATCAGATTTTTAAAGAATGAGAAACAGTGCAGGAATGCAGCAGTTCTTCCTAACTAAATTAGATTGTGTGATTTAACCAATTTAAACAATTACTGTACATACTCAACCAGAGCCGGCGTGAAGCCTGAGAATTAATCAGAAATGCTTCACTTTGTCACAGTATAAGCATTAAAAAGGAAGAAAACTCATTCAAAGCAGCACAGCTGTGAGCTGATTGTGTGAAATCTGAAAAAATGAGCTGTTATAATGCCTTTACTCAGAGAAAACACTAAAGGTGGCACCAACCAGAGAAACTTAGAGAAACTGTGTATGTCCTCTTTCTGAGGCTGCTTATCTTATTCATCCCATTGTGTTCAGATTCTGCTGTAAATAAACTTTACCAGAGATTTCCCAGGAGAATTTTTTTTTTCCTTTCTCTAATTATTTTTCTATAAACTAATATAAAATAACTAAAAGAATTCAAAGGAAACAAAGCCTCAGCAGCAGGATGTAGCAGTAATATTTGCTCTGATGGTGTGTGGTGTTTGTGTGCACAGCGATCCTGATTTTGTGATGTGTTTTGATAATGCTGGGTATCAATGGAAATGATCTGTTTAAATCTGTCACAAGTCACAAGTGTCGAGGTGAACCATCCCCCGCTGCTTGCAGCAGGAGTGTACAGGAAACACAAAGAGAAGCTTTTGTTTGCGTGGTGCAAAAGGCTGTCTGTAAGAGATGTGATGAAGAGGATTTTTCTGTTTGTACAGCATTTGTAGAGGGAAAGATCACCTGTGGTTGATACTTCACACTACTCTCCAACATGTAGACACTAGCTTTTCTGCTTCTAACTGGTGAATAAAGTCTGCTGAACACACAGCATAAAGGAAATATACTGTAACATCACTCCTGTCTGAGATAAATTACTCAAAAAACACCAAAACAAAACTTGTTAATTTACTATTAAGAGTATTCTTGGAGATACATTATCCATGTTTTGTTTAATGTGTTTGTTGTTGCTACAACTTTCCTGCTATTTTCCATACATTATACATCAAATCAACAAATTCATTTGCCAAACTATGTGGTTATTGGCTTTACTAATAACAGACAACAGGACACAGGTCAGTGCATTTTAGGTCTGATATGATGGATGTTCCTCTTGCACAGTCATCTCAAAATCTGGACTCTGGCCCAGATCTGGACCAAACCACAACTGTCTCCAGACTCTGAGCAAATCATACTTTTCATACTTTTTGTATGTATTGGATTATCTGCAGGGCATTGCTGCAATGCAACGAGTCAAAATTCTCTGCTACAAAGTGAAACCAAATGTCCAGTTGAGAGCTGACAGCGCAGCTACCATATATACTTGACTATAAGCCGATCTTGAGTGTAAGCTGATCCCCCGATTTTGACCTGCAAATTTAGATTTTTAAAGAAACCCTCATATAAGCTGACCCCCTAATGTTGTTCCATCAATTTATTTGTTTAGGAAATTACCTGTTTTTTTTTGTTTTTTTTTTGTTTTTTTTTTTGTTTGTTTGTTTTGTTTTTTGTTTGTGTTTTGAGAATTGTCATAGTATTCCTGTGATTTTCTGAAAATAATCCATGTACCAGTACCGGTAAACAGCTGATTACTGTAAGTGACATTAGCTAACATTAAGTTTGGCAGACTCCTCTTCCTTGTCTGAATCTCATTGAAGGTAAGGAAAGCTTTACACATGAGCTATAATTATCACGGTGCTTGTTTAGCTTATTTAGCTGTGTAATTATGGTGATTTTTTTTTTTTTTTTTTTTTTTTTTTTTTTGGTTAAAAATCTCACCCATTACATGTTTTCAGTAATTCTGCTGTATCTGAGTCAGGCCTGCGGGCCTGTCTATGTGCTGGACATTCCTCCATATGGAGTTTTGGAATTCCCTCAGCCTCCCCCAATGTTGTTCCATCAGTTTATTTGTTTAGCAGATTACCTGTTTTTCTGGGTATTGTCATAGTATTCCTCTGATTTTCTGAAAATAATCCATGTACTGGTAAACATGATATTTATTTCAGCAGCTGATTACTGTAACTGATGGATCACAACTTACTGGTCGCCACAAAATGTGCTGAATAAGATGTTTAGTCAGGAAATACATCATTCTAAGGCATGATTTAAGCTATTTTCCATGGGTAGTGGTAATGGGTAGTATTTCCACCCTCAGAAATTTCATTCTCTGGGATTCAATTTGAATTACTCATGTATAAACTGACCCTCGATTTGCATTGTGAAATTGATTAAAAAAACTTGGCTTATACTCGAGTATATACGATAGTTTCGCCAGCAGAGTTTGATTCTGTGGAATGACTTGTGTGGGAAGAATCACTGAGAAATTTGTTTCATTTCTCTGCTTCTCCATCTGTGTCACCAAACACCCCAAAAGCCTCCAAAATGTTTGTACGCATGGGTCAGAGTTTGCTTACAGGTGCACACATTCTCACATCAAATCTGTTTTTATAGATCACAACCTTTGCGTGGGAAGTGGCGTACGCTGTTTTCAGGCCTTGTTTTGTGCATACGCAACGGTTATAAATGAGACCCTAGACATGGATAACAGGTGAAGACCTTGAATCTGCCAGGGGCGAAGAAGAGATGAAGGCCGTGAACGTGCCAAAACTGAGTAACAGGTGAAGTCAATAAACATGCCATAGGGTGTGTGCCTGGCCTGCTCTTCCGGTGGTCTACTCATTGGCTTCAATGGTGCACATGGGTGCTCTTCCTGGCTCCTGCACTCGTCTGTTGTCCTGGTTCTCCTCTGTCCCCCCTGAGGCTCTGTGTCCTGGGTGTCTTTACGTCTGGAGCGTGCCGCCCGGCCGTGTGGCTTCTGTCAGGCTTGGAGAGGTCCCTGTACTATGGTAAGGTTCTGTGTTTAGATCCTGGCCCAACACACAAGCTAAAATTAGACCCAATCTTCAGTAGTGATCTGGGTCTCTGAGGTTGCTGGACCAGTGCTTGAGGCTGTCACCACCACTTAGTGCTGGGTGTTCTCAGGGGGATCAGGACTCTGGTGATCTGGATTNTTGAGGCTGTCACCACCACTTAGTGCTGGGTGTTCTCAGGGGGATCAGGACTCTGGTGATCTGGATTTGATGTATGGAACTTCACAAATTAAATCACTAGACTGTTTATTACTGTCACTACTCATCTGTGTGTTTGTTTTTGTATTGTTGTTCAGGTGTTTAGCCCTCCTTTACAGGAACTGGTTGTTAGTTTTAAAAAAGCGTGATAGGTTGGTCAAGGAGGTGAAGGCATAGTCGGATTGGCCATTGGGAGAAGCGGGACTTTTCCCGGTGGGCCAAAGCTGTCTGTGGGCTGGGCCGGTAGCCTGTGGGCCGGTAGCANCCCCCCTCCCCATTGACAACTTAAAGTCCCAGTAAAAATTAGCTTCCCAATCTGACCTTGGGTGAAGGTCACACACTCACACACACTGACCTACGCACTATATGTTATCTGTCTGTTGCAAGATCAAAACTGTATATATATGCAAAACGGTTATGCCAGTCTTGGCGTATACCACGTCTACATATGCAGACAGATTTAAAAAACAAAAAAAGAGCACAGGCAATTTTACTGTCTGATAAGAAGCTGAAACTTTACCATGACCCTCCACATCTGAGGAGGCAGAGAACAAATTTCAGGGAGCCAGTCAATCCAGAATAGCGTATGGCGGTGTGTTTCAGGTCATATTAATATCTGAGTGCAGTATAGTCTGTGTGTAAAAGCACACATGCCAGGCAGTTGGAGTGCACCTTTATGTGTGCTCTGTCAGCACATGGACTGCACTGCAGATGAACTCGAGGTCGAGTTGTTGTACTATAATATCAACAAGGCTGTCATTATCTTTGGCACTCAGCCTGTAGCCTCATGCCTACAACCAAATCACAGCCTTGCTGATATTACAGCACAGCAGCACTCCCTCTCCTGTGATATTGCTTAAATATCTGTACCCTTATTCTGTGTGTGTGAATGCTGAGCTAGTGAGTGCAATAAAATAAGCGCAACATGTGAGACCAAAACCTGCATTGCTGGTGAACGGAGGGGCATGGTGCAGCCATATGAGTCCCCGATACCGTGACCCCCATGATGCCACAATCCACCCAGCTCCCACGAAGAACGAGCAGAGACACCAGATGGGCCCAGAAGAGCCCAAAAAGNAAGCCTCCTCCATCACCATGAGCACAGCGCGCGGCAAGGACTGAGGGCATCCAGGGCATTCAGGGGGAGTCGGATAGGCCCCACCGACACCATGGGAGAGCCCAACATGCGCCCGGCCCAGAAGAAAGGTCCACCCCCCCATCCAGGCCCAGGGCCCCACCCCTTAGTCCAGCACAGCAGGCCAAGCCCAGCACGGGGCAAAAGGAATGACAGCACCCTAGCCCCTGCCCACCAGCTGGCCCCCCAAATGATTAACAACCCGCATACTGATGCCAGGAACACCCTGCAAGCCACACCCACTGCCCCAACCCACCCCCAATGTACACGGAGGCANCGGAGCCAGCCCAATCCGCTCCAAAAACACAAACCGGTACCACCCCCAAAACCCCTGCAGACCCCAAGACTCCCCAGTACACCCAGGACACCACAACCAGAGCATCCAAACCACCCAGGCCGGCCGCCAGACCACACAGCACCATCAGACCAGAGGGACCACCTGATCTAAAAGGACTAAGCCACCACCTCAACTCATGCTAACACTTTAAGAAAAACAACAAAACAGTCTCTGAAGAGATGACAATGATCTGTAACCAGGATCTGCAACACAGGAGAGAAATGTTAGTGATCCAAAAAGAAAAAACAAAAAATCACAATCTGATACTAAATAGGTACATTACTGAACATAAGAGTGGCATTCTCTAGCAGACAAAATCAAAGCTCCAGATTCAGATTTAACGAGTTAATGAATGAAGACCATGTTTCATTAAATTGTAGTAACTGGTTTTTTGATGAAGCAGATAATTTTTTCCATTGAGCTATACTCTGTGAGGAGATTTAACCAGTGATTGGTATTAATAGATTGTTTATTTTTCCAACGTGTTCTTTCCTACCCTTCAGAATTGGATGAATCCACAAATGTTTTCTCTTTTTTTCTCATCATCATCACTGGATGATGTTGAATCTATCTTGATGTTCTGTCGTGCAGCCAAACTTTCTTGACGAGTCAGAAAGTCACATCGCTACAGGTATAAGTCGTTTTGACATGATATATACGCCACTTATTCACATCGCATTCACATCTGGTGTAAAGCAGGGCAGGTCGGGGAATTGTGGCCCTTTGACAGGGAGAATGAAATTTTATTGGCCCCTATTCTCATCAAAGTTGTCCGTCCCTGAAATAGACTATTTAGGTCAAATCTCTGTGTATGTGAAACTACACATGTTCATGATGTAGTGAGTGTATGGGTTGGCTTTGTGTGTTACAGCAGTGTTAAATTTTGAGCTGTTTTTTACAGGATTGAGTGGATTTTCACACTCTGTAGGTAGATTTAGTCAGCATGATCTGGCAACACTGAATACAGGTTAATGGAAGAGAGAGGGAGAGAGGGGGAGAGATTGCGGAGAAAGAGTGATGAAGATGATGATGAAGAGTCCGATGCAAGCAAGTTAGAATGAGACAGGAACTGAGAGAGAGAGAGAGAGAGAGAGAGAGAGCAGCTGTATGACAGAGTTTTGGTCAGAAAGCTGCCAGACCTCAGCAGCTTCTCCTCTCCTCCTCTCTCTCTGATGATGAAGACCTCAGAAAGAACTGAACTCTGCTTTCCTGAACTCCTCAACACCTCCTGCAGGAAGACGATACGTCCTCAGTATGAAACCATGATTACTTATATTCTGATGTCCTCCATCTCTCTGCTCACTGTGGTTCTAAACCTGTTGGTTATTATCTCCATCTCACACTTCAAGTGAGAAAATTATTTCATTAATTTATGAAAATGGTAATATTTGTCAAATAACTGTTAATGAAACAGAACAAATATTGTCAGACCTCAGACTTTGATGGAAAATGGAATTTTGTAAGTAGCATATAAATATGGCTTTAATCTTCCTTAAGGTGAAGGAGTTATGATTTGACAAAAAAAAAAAAAAAAAAAAAAAAAAATTGAAATTAAGTACGTTGCTCTTCTCTTTCTGCAGGCAGCTCCAAACTCCCACCAACCTCCTCCTCCTCTCTCTGGCTGTCTCAGACTTCCTCATTGGCTCCATGTTGTCTTTTCAAATTCTCCTCATACAGGGCTGCTGGTTTCTGGGTGACATCATATGTGTTTTGTGTGTAGTTTTAAATTATGTCATTACTGATGCCTCAATAGCAGTCATGATGCTGATATCAGTTGATCGTTATGTTGCTATTTGTGATCCTCTGCGTTACCCCACCAAAGTCACTCAGAAAAGAGTTAAAATCTGTGTTTGTCTGTGTTGGCTCTGTTCTGTTATTATCCCTGTTCTGTTGCTGAAAGATAATCTGAAAGAGCCAGGAAGGTATAATTCCTGCATTGGAGAGTGTATGATTGTCATTAACTATATTGAAAGAATTATTGATCTTATTTTATATTTTATCGTTCCTGTTACTGTCATCATAGTTCTGTACATGAGAGTATTTGTGGTGGCTGTGTCTCAGGCTCGTGCCATGCGCTCTCATGTTGTAGCTTCCACACAGAAACATTCAGTAAAGTTAAATGCTAAGAAATCTGAGCTGAAAGCAGCCAGGACTCTTGGTATTGTTGTCATTGTATTTCTCATATGTCTCTGCCCATATTTCTGCTTTTCTCTTACAGGTCAGGAAACATTCATCAATGCTTCAACTGCAGCTTTTGTTATTTGTCTTTTTTATTTTAACTCGTCTAAATCCTGTGATCTATGCTTTTTGCTACCCATGGTTTAGAAAATGTATGAAACTCATTGTTACTCTTCAGATCCTGCAGCCTGGCTCCTGTCAGACCAACATACTGTAGAGAGACTGAAATGAAACCAGATCAGGAAAATACACATGATCATGTTGTTGATAGAATGAGTTAAAAATGTCAAATATATTTATTCATTCCTGTTGAATCAGTGGATGACAAAATCTAAAAGTCTGGACTCACACACACACTCTGACATACATCGAAATCAACACTATAACATAGCTGTATGAGGACAGCTGAAGCAGCATTTTTGAGACCCAGGGCCTCTACATGATCAGGGAGCTTATTGCAATTGATCAATATGTCTGATCGAATATTGTAATGTGGATATAGGTCAAAGAATCAGCATATTAAAATTTGTGTATATTTACCTCAAACTTCTACTTTTGGATATATAATACCTTTACATGTCACATATTTGTACATTGTCACCTGTGGTTTTAACAGTGAATTTATGTTGTACAGCAAATGTGCTGAACTGATCTATTAAAAAATGTCATCTACAATTCTATAAAATTCTCTGTCGTATTTGGAATTATCTGAAAGGTCAAATTGCTCCTGTGATGTGATGTTGATGTTAACTGTATGTAGTTTATTTCTCTTGATCAAATGTAGAGGACAGAGATATGATGGACGGCACAGCCAGCATGAGTGGTGTGTGTGTTCAGATGTGTAGAACTAAAGATGTGGAGCTGCTTTTTATTTTCATGTTTCATATAAGCTAACTCTGGTCTGAATGATTCAGAAAAAAATATTGGAGTGCAGCCTCTTGATTTTATTCATTCATTTTATCCTTATTTAACAGCTTTTTCTGGCCTGGGCTTTTGTTACTTTAGGTACTTACATAGACTTGAGTATTTCAAAAAGCAGGCTATAATGTAATTATAATAAAAGTAAATAAATAAAATTATACGATATAATTCTTTCTATTTTTTACGTTCTGGATGGTATTTCCACATTTGATAGATGGATTTCTGAGACCTCTACATTATCAACAGGATCAATATTTACATAAAAAGCCTGCTGCTTGTAATTTGATGTTTGCTGCCCTCTGGTGGATCATCAGTGCATTGCAAGCAGAAGTTTCTGCCATGTTTTGACATACATTTTAATATCACAATCAAAACGTGGGTATGAAATATGATGCAGCAGCCATTTAAAGTAATTCCATGATTATGATTGCATGTCAAACATTTTTATGTAATTCATGTGCTTCATTTAGACTGGACATATACCTCTCTCTCTCTCTCTCTCTCTCTCTCTCTCTCTCTCTCTCTCTCTCTCTGTCTATATATATATATAGATAGATAGATAGATAGATAGATAGACAGATAGATAGATATTTCTATGTGTATACACATATTTGTAGGTGCAATCTTTTCTATTGGATCAGTCACTAATGATCACTTTTCAATAATTTTTCACCAAAATTTGCAAAAAAAAAAAAACAAACTATATTGGCCAATTTATAACATAACAGAGTATATAATAATTGGTTTATTGTTTCGATTGTGGTTTATGGTTTCCATTTTTTAGACAATAGTAAAGAATACTGCTGAGGATGAGAGCAGAGGCAGCATTAGTGGTTACAGCTCTATGTTTGCTCTCTGTTTTTCTCTGATAATTCTGGTTTTTTTTTTTGGAAATGGGAGTAATTTTTTTTTTTGCACACATTGGTGCAATTTAAAGAACTTTAAATAAATCAAATCCAATTTCAGTTCCTCACACGATCTTCCCTGCAAAATATTTTGGCCAAACCTGTGTTCTGTGCACGTGACTATTGCATGATGTAGTGCAGATGGTCACTAATAAAAACTAACAGTCGTCTGATATGAGTAACGTGAGTCTGATTGAGACAGAAGTAATGATACACGATATAAAGTAGCACATGTCAGACATGAGATCACCCAGGAAGCAGCAGCCCTGTTGTCCACCGGTTCGCTCTTTTCCAACCACAGAGCTCCAGATGCAGCTCACTGCTAGAACTTCATTTTACCCACAGAAACATGTTTCCACTTCACGGCACTGTTATCCTCCAGTCAAAAACTAAAGCACTAAAACTCTGGACAGTTCAGCTACAGTAATTTGCAGGTGTCTCCTCTGATCATGTGCACATGAAGACAAATAAATTCTAAATCATATATTTTCTTCTCCATTTTAGCCTTTTCTCCTCATGACATGACATGTTTCATAGGATGTTTTTGAAACGATTGTTACATGGGGACAAACGTACAGCAAACTATATTGTTTATGGTGAGCTAGGCAGATATAAACTAGAAAGAAAAGTAAATATGTGAATGATAAATTTCTGGCTGCATTTAGTAAGCAGCAGTACTAAGAGGATCTCATCTATTATGTTTAGCATAAGAAATGGTATGACAACGGTGTTTGTGAGTCTAAATGTGTTCTTAAAGTTAAGAGTATTCTTGATGACTGTGGGCTACCTTATTTATGCTATGATACTGGAAGTCTTCATCCTGAACATACAAAGCTTATGATCTCAGATTAAAAGATATGGATTTACAGAGATGGCATGATGAATTATACAGCAACCCTTTGTGTGACACTTATAGATTATTTAAAGGTAATCTTGGTTTTGAGAGATACTTTACTGTGCTGAACCCAGTAGAAAGGATTTATATGTCTAAATATTGATGTGGGAGTCATAAGTTACCTGTTTCTGTAGATATGTACGTGATAATACACTCAAACCATGTACTCTTTGTATGACAGATGAGAGATTCATTACGTGATTATTTGTTCTTTTTTTTTTTTTTAAAGAAGATAGAAGCAAATTTATTAAAAGATACTTTAGAGTATCTTTTAATAAATTTGCCAACAGTGGACTTTCTTTCCACTGTATAAATTTAAGAAGTTGATGGGCACAGGAAATGGCAAAGTTTTGTTTAATCTGATAAAGTTCATTAAGAAAACATTGTGTAGCTTTTGATTGTACAGAGTTTTAGTTTCTATGTTTTGTTTGCTGGTTGGCTGTTTGTGTGTTTTTTTGTTCCTTATAGGTGTCAATAGGAAAAAATAAATGAAAATGAAAAAAATGACGCCAAACTTTTTCACACCACAAAAATGTGATAATGCTGGTGTGGTGATGTGGATTAGGAAAAAAGTTTTGATGCCAAGTGATGATGTGTGATTAATGTGTTTTAGTGCTGGTACTACAGCTCCCATCATGCCTTGAGGACACAGGAATTACGTTCTAACTGTGATGAATGAGTTTCAACAGGCCACACTACAATACCCATAAGGCCTTGGGTCATTAGACAGGAACAGGATATGACACAGTGCATGCTGACAGAGCTCCTGTGTTGCTGTGACTGAAGATAAGCAGTTAAGAACACAGTTCCAGCCGAGTTGCTCTGTGTCCTTCATGTCCCACATCACATGACAATAACCTGAAAGAGTTGGTGGATACAGTGGACATATACAGGTGTTCATGTTCTTATTTAGATTTAGAAGCATATTTTAATACATTTACATTGATTCACTTCAACTCTCCTTTGCTCAAAGGCTCCCCACTTCAAAACAATGCTCTGTTCTGATTGGTCAGCTGTAACACAGCAAATGCTGGTCATGCACTTGAGTTCAGCATGTTAAACATGAAGAAAAGGACAAATCTAATAAAAACAAAGCTGTCAGGACAGCTGATGACCTTTGGGTTTGTCTGGATGCATTTCTGTTGATGTGAATCTCAGCTTTCTCAATTTGACAACAACATGACTTTCTTTCCACCGTAGGAAAATGTACATCTCAGCATTGAAGTTCTGAGACCAACATGACCCTCCATCTTTGTAAATATTAACTCCAAGGAACAACAAAAGCTAAAGGTCATTAAAGAAATCAACTAAAAACTTACTGAATTGTTGTTCTCATCAACAATGGTTACATCATATGTTGATACTGTGTGTGCAGAGAACATGCTAGATGTTGTTTGTATGATTACAGTGATACCTCAGAGGTTAACATGTCATCATCAGACACTAATGCAAGAAGGTGTTAACAGCTAATGAGCCACAGACTGCAGGTTTATCTGATGATGACATGTTAACCTCTGAGGTATCATTGAAATCACAGCTGTGAAGGAAAAACATCCAGCATAGACACGTGTTATCTGCACACACAGTATCAACACATGATGCAACATTATTGATGAGAGCAACAGTTCATTAAGTTTTTAGTTATGTTGATGTCTTTCATGACCTTTAGCTTTTGTTTTTCCTTGGAGTTAACATTTACAGGGATTGTGCATACAAGGATGAAGGGTGATGCTGGTCTCATAACTTCTGTGCCTTATAGTGTTGTTAGAGAAATACTAAATTAAAATTGGAATCTTAGTTCTCATGTTTACAGTTTCTGTTTGACCTTTAGTTCAACTCCAACCTTTATTTCTCTGTCCTTGCTGCTTTCTATCGATTGTCCAGCTGCTTATCTACGTGATAAGTTAACCCCCTTCCACTTCACCATTTACAGCTGTCTGCCCTTGTGCCCTCATAAATATCTTCAAACACACACACACACACACACACACACACACACAGTTTGGCTACACTTTTCCTAACTTGTTTCCTATCAATATAAAGGTAGCCAGTCTGTCCACATCTGGTCAGTATGGAAGCGCTGAGCTGCCATGGTGGAGAAAAAAATACTGCTGTAGTTTCTCGTTATAACGAGAAAGTTTCACGTTATCACGTGATCATTTTCTCGTTATAACGTGATAATTTTTTTGTTTTAACGTGATAATTTTCTCATTATAATGTGATCCTTTTCTCGTTTTAACGTGATAATTTTCTGGTTACAGCGTAATCAAGATGTGTTTGTGTGTGACAACAAGCTGCCTTTACAGAAGCAAAAGTCTCACTTCTCTGTGATCACCCAACAAAAATAGCTCCAATCAGCTCCAATCTTGTGTTTGTAGCGTAAATATTATTATCAAATGGATGCAGTTTTACCTGTTGATTTAAAGCAGCTAGTCAGAGGCTCATATAGGCCCAGAAAACACATCGCTAAAGACTTAATCACCGAGTGGAAACATGCTGCAGGATCTCCATGTATTCTGCCTCAGAGAGCTCACAAAACCCTGTGGCAAACATATAAGATTGTGTCATTGTCAACTGCACTTTTTGTACTTGACTGAAGGCCATGATCATAAATCAGACATTATATTGTAAGTCATGGATACCTGCCCAAGTTTTACCTGACATGTAGAAAAAAAATAATTCAAAACTGGTGGGATTTGTTTAGTTTGTGCGCTATGGCTTTGAAACATTTTGTTGAAGGTTCTCAGTCATCCAGGCGGTAGTTATGTTGTATGAAAACTCAGTCAGGTCAACTGGATTCATTTCTGACTGACGAAGCCATTTGGATGGAGGGTGAAATGTTTCAGAATTAAAAAACTTGAATCCAGTTGACCTGACTGAGTTTTCATACAACATATGGCCTTGAAAGTTCAAACCTGTAGCCTTTGTGATTGGTGCTTCCTCTAAACCAGCAGCCAACATCAACAACTAAATCCTCCAGATTAAATGTAGATATCTATTTAAGTTTTTTCTTTTCCTTTTAGTTTATCAGTACATGCACACATACAAGAACACAGTTTGTAAAGCTCTAAAAAGCTCAGCCCAGCTTGTTTTGCATTATTGCATTATTATTAGTAGTAGTATTGTGCAAAATGTGACACAGGCAACCATGAATGTAGACATTTTTATTTTTCCTCAGTATTCTGGAGGCAATTGAGTTTTGTGATCCTGTGTTAACAGAAGCATTGTTGATGAACAACACAGTTGCACCTGCACATTAAATACCATTCTTTTGCAAGATTGCATTTATCTTTGCAAAGATGATCTCTGCTGTTCCACACCTTGTGCCACTTGTGGTACACATGTCCAAGAGCCGATGGGATACTTTATTTATGTCATAGACACAGACTGTCAAGGGGTTCATCTTTTCTCTTCCTGAATTGAAAAATAGAGGCCTATTAATTTAAAAGCCTTAGCATCCACCCTCTTTTTAAATTTATTTTTAAATATAAATTATATCAAAATGACAAATTAAAAAAGTAAAAATAAAAATTCACATCCATCAAATTTATACTGGAAATATATAGGCTGGTTACCTGTGTTAGTTGACCTGTCTGTAATGACAGTGCATGGGTTTTCTCTCCTTAGCATCACCAAGTGATTTTTGAAATGTGGTGCTACTGCCTCATTTCTAAGACTGGAGGTCTTGGTTCTGGCACATTTGTAGTCCTGGACAAGTTGTGAGTCTTTGAAACACTGCTTCAAGAGTGGCTCCTGATGATCAGTAACAGCACGTGGCACCTTGTGCTTAACTAGTGTTGCTGCCATTTTGAAGTCTGCCCTCTTCATCTGCAGGGAAGACTAAAGAGTAGACACTAAAATTAGATTGAAATTAAAAAAAAATATCAAAACATAATATTGTATATTATAACTCATCTAGAACCAGTCTATTCCACTAGTGGATCTGTTTGCTTCTCCTTGTGACCTTTGATGTTAATGTGCTCACCACTGCAAGCATTTTCAACCTTACATATGGAGTACCAGTAATAGGTGCTGAGGTTTCCATCTCACTATAAAGGCAGAAATCTCTCTGTCTATCTGTCTGTGGCACCAATATCTGTAGAAAGCTAGCTCATGAGGATGTGCAGAACAAAATTATGGCAGGCTGCAGCGCACACCACTCCAGCTGTTTTCGAACATGCATGTTTAGAACAAGCACTCCACTAGTGTTACAAATGGCCATTTTCCTGTCTCCTTACTCTTCAATGCACATCTATATGTAGCAGCTCCACTAAGAGCTCTTATCTTTCCTGAGTGGTCTGTCTCTCTTTTTTTTTTTTTTTTTTTTTTTGCACGGTTGGGAGGGGCTGCCTATTCTTTGCATCTACGAGAATGTATTTCATACCGTCTCTCTGTTCTATCAACATTCTCTTTGAGACATGTACTGCAGGGTTTCCCCTGCCATTAGTTTATGCTTTGCTTTCTATGTGTCAGTTTATTACACTTAAATTCCCACGTTGTTTAAATTGTTAAAGTTTAAGTTATTTGGATTAACATATAATAAAGGCAATGAAAAAAGTTCATTTTGTGGAAATGATGATACCTGAGGGTATCACCAACAAGAAAGAAACAGGGGAAACACTGCCACAGGCATTCATTCACTGCATAACTAGCTGTCAATAAGAGATGAAGCTTAAATGAAATGCTTACATATATATTTATTTAATCTTATCGTTAATCATTGCTGCTGAAATAAAGTTATTTCTGAAATGGAAACTGGCTTAACACTAGCTAACCTGCATCATCAGCCCCTTCAAACACATCTGGAACAAGACAGATGGTTAAATGTTTGTCTAGTTTAACTACCTGAGGTATAATCACCTCAAATACCATTAGCACTCACCTTGAACGTAGATTTTTCTTGTTCTACTGTAATATTCTTTCACACCGATATGACTGTCCTGCCACTCCATTCACTCTGGTTGGTCTGGAGTCAATCACCATGGCAACTCGCGGCTGATCCAAACGTCTAGTGTACCCATTTCGCGCTCAAATACTGCAAAATGTGAGTGAAGTTGGCTTAGCCATTTTCTTGAAATAATGAAAAAATAATGTCATTCTTTAGTGCTACGTTTGTGTTGATTTGTGCTGAAATATTTATTGTTTGCACTGCCTCCGTTTTCAAGATATTAACAATTATATCAAAGGTCATCTGAGGTCACAGCTCGGCAACTTTGTCCGATTCAAACCAAACCAGCGCCATTCTTTAGTGCTACGTTTGTGCTGATTTGTGCTGAAATAATTATTTGTGCTGCCTCCATTTTCAAGATATTGATATAATTGTTAATATCTTAAAAACAGAGGCAGCACAAATAATATATATATTTTTTTAACACAAATCAGCACAAACGTAGCACTGAAGAATGACACTATTTTTTCATTATTTCAAGAAAGTGGCTGAGCCATCTTCACTCACGTCAGAAAGTGGGCGGCACAGAGAAGCCATTACTTCCAAAGTTAAAGTGTTTTCCTGTGGCGTGAGTTCGTGTGAGGCGAGTCATTTGTGTGACTCTCAATGCGTGAGAGTTGGCAGCTATGTTCTCACTTAAACCAATGCTAACTTGTTAGCTTTAGCTCCCATTCACTACAAGCCCCTCGCATAGGATTACCCGCTAACAGCAGAACATTTATTGATTGAACTCTAGCCACTCACCAATTCCGGTGATTTTCAGGATTTCACTCCAGAAACATCCTCTCTCACACACCTGTATCAGCTAAATAACAAAATAGAAACTGTTATTAATCGTATTTAAGAACATTATTGGGAATTTTGACTTTTAACAAAATTTTATCTTTAACAGTCAGCAACATCTCTGGGATAGTCTGTGTCTGGCTAGCACATACACTGACCTCAGCATAGGTGGGCATGTAATCTGATTGGCTAATCATCTCCCAGTTGTTAACCCTTTATGATCTGGCATATAATTTTACTTACATTTAACCTTTTATGGTCTGGGTTACATCTGCAACTGCAGTGTGCAATTCCTGAGTAATAAAGATTTGGGCCAGACCAATACCTTCATTCAACAGCTGATTGTATTCAATAATATTAGAAATATTTTGTAAATGTAATCAAAACATATAACCCGATTTAACCCTTTCATGTATGGTGTCCACTAGAGTGGACAGATATTTGGAAGTCATTTTGAACCATTTTAGTTGTAGTACCATGTACCAACCACCAGTTGGCAAATCCCCAAAGTGTTGTCCACAATTCCATCTGATTATCAACTTTGGCTGTCTTTGCCATGTTGAGATATTGTATCATAAGTTCAAAATGATGGAGGGAAGAGGAGATGCAGCAAGTACCTCAGGAATATCTATTTAAAAATTTTATTCCCAGACAAAAAGACAAGTAAAAANTTTTTTTTTTTTTCAACTAAATAAGATGTTAAGAATACTTTTATCCAGAGTTTGACAATTTTTTTATTGTACATTTTTGTCTGTGGCTGAAAATCCATCTGTCCACTCCAGTGGACGTCATGCACCAAAGTGTATATTCTGCCTATTGGGCCTTTTATTAGATTCTGCATTATTTTGTACATTTTATTTAAAATTATGAGCTTGTAGACAGTAGACTTGATGCTTGTTAGCATGTTAGCATGCAGACAGTAGACTTGGTGCTTGTTAACATGTTAGCTTGTTAACCTGTAGACTTTAGACTTGGTTCATGTTAGCTTGTTAGCCTGTAGACAGTAGACCTGGTGCTTGTAGCTTGTTAGCCTGTAGACAGTAGACTCAGTGCTTGTTAGCCTGTTAGCTTGTTAGCCTGTAGACAGTAGACTCAGTGCTTGTTAGCCTGTTAGCTTGTTAGCCTGTAGATAGTAGACTCAGTGCTTGTTAGCCTGTAGACCAGGGTCCCCAACAAGTTTTGCCCAAGGGCCAAGTTATATCAAGCATGCCAAGCCAAGGGCCACTACC
>VXCM01003959.1:35900-50827 GCA_014773175.1 Lucifuga dentata
ACCCTCCCGATCACCATCATTTCCCACCCCCAGACCCAACCTGATCTTTTTCTCTCATTTAGTAATAACAACAGAAAACAATTTTCTAAAAGGAGTGGCTGGCACCGGGCCCAACACTTTTGGTTGTAGAGTTTGCGGTGTTTTATAATCACCATTCCTTAATAAAATGGAGATATATGAATATCTACAGAAAGCTTAGATTCTCCTGAACAAAATGAGCCCAAGCATAACATTTTATGACCACACAATCCCAAGATAAATGTAACTAAAGCACAAGACAGCCTCCAAGCTAAAACCTAGCTTCATTGCTTTTCGATGATGTAACTTCCGATACCAGAGAATACCTCTCTGTGATTCGATAGTAGACTAGCAGAGGATGTGATTGATGGGTCAGTGGTCCTATCAGCTTTTACGTAGCCATGGCAATAGGTAATGTGTTCCCCGTGCATAATACAGTATATGCATAATATTCCACTGACAGACCAGAGACCATGTGCTCATCCCTATGTAGCATTCACAATGTTTTATAATCACCATTTCTCAATAAAATGGAGATATACAAATATCTATAGAAAGCTTAGCTTCTCCTGAACAAAATGAGCCCAAGCATGACATTTTATGACCACACAATCCCGAGATAAGTGCGACTAAACTACAAGATTTTTTATTTTTTTATTTTTATTTTTTGGAGAAGTCATCTGAGGGGCTGATAGATAGGACCCGTGGGCCGCATTTGANTTTTATTTTTATTTTTTGGAGAAGTCATCTGAGGGGCTGATAGATAGGACCCGTGGGCCGCATTTGACCCATGGGCCGCCAGTTGGGGATCCCTGCTGTAGACAGTCGACTCAGTGTTTTTTTAGCTTGTTAGCTTGATAGCCCTGTAGACAGTAGACTGAGTGTTTGTTAGCCTGTTAGCTTGATAGCTAAGTGTCAAGAGTTTCGAGAGATAGAATGATAGGTTTTTCAAATTCCTCTTTTTCTCTCTGTTCCTGTTGGTAAATCATTAACATTTTTGAAAATTGATGAAATGCAGTATATTATTGGGCTGTCAGTCTTGGTGGAAGAAGGAGAATCAAATGATACTAAGTATGAACCTTGTTTTAATTGTTGTTGTTTTTTTGAAGTTGTCCACTTGTGTAGACATGCCATTTTTAAATGATTAAAATGAGTTTCAAGACATAGAATGTTTTTCAAATATCCTCTCTATTGTTGTTGTTGTTTAATGTTCTTATGTGTATCCATATGTTAATATCTTAAAAAAGCATGTTTATTTCATACCTGTATTGATTTCCCTTGAATCAGTTTTTATACTGCTGATGCATGGTGTCCACTACAGTGGACAGATGTGTAACTCCCTCAAAATACAATATATATATATTAAAAAAAAAAAATATATATATATATATATATATATATTGGTATAATTTTTCACTTGTTTAGAAGTAAAAACAAACATTGAAAAAAATGATGTGATGACCATATGTGGAATTCCATGCTGGCTGAACTGACGTTTGCAGCACTCAATGACAGTAGATGCCGTTGTGTCTGTAAGCTCATCCAGTTCCCAGTAGTCAGAGTAATCGTCCACAATTATGAGGTAGTGAGATCCATGCAGTGCAAACAAATCCATACCGAACTTGGACCAGGGAAGGCTGGGTATTTGGTGAGCTGTGAGCATCTCATTTGGTTGTTTCTGTTGTAGAGAGTTGCAGGTGTTGCAGTTGCCTATGTAGTTTTGGACATCCCGAGTATACCCGGCCAAAAGACAGACTTGCTTGCTTTTCTGAGACTAGCTTCAGCTCCAGAGTGTCCTGAGTGGATTTTTTGTAGGAATTCTGAACGTAGTAAATCGGGAATTAACACTCTGTTGCCTTTGAAGATCAGGCTGCTGTCTGTGGTGAGTTCTTCTTTATATGTCCAGAAAGATTGTAGTTTTGGAGGTCCTGCTTGTGTAGTTGTGGGCCATCCCTTTGCTATGTGGTCCTGCAGTGCACGACACAATGGGTCTTTGAGTGTGGCAGCTCTGATGGACTCTAATGTGGCTGTTGAGATGTTGATGTCTGTGAGGTGGCTGACATGTTTTAGTGCATCTGTAGTGAGGCCCATGGTGAAGATGGTGGCTGGTGTTTGCATTTGAGTGTGCTGTGTGCATGGTTGTGCTGTCCTGGACAGGAAATCTGCTATATGGAGGTCTTTCCCTTGCTTGTATGTCACCACCAAATGATATCATTGGAGTCGCAATAGCATCCTCTGTAGCCGTTTTGGGGCTGTGAGAAGGGGTTTTTTGAAAATCACTTCCAGGGGTTTATGGTCGCTATGTACTGTGATGCGGTCCCTTCCATGTAGATATTGGTCAAACTTGTTGCATGCAAAGACAATGGCGAGACACTCTTTCTCAATCTGTGCATATCTCTGCTCTGTAGGGTTCAGAATTCTGGAGGCGAATGCAATTTGCCAAATTGCCCATTTTGGAGAAGAGCTGTGCCCAGGCCCATCTCACTGGCATCACATTGCAGCATAACCTGTGTAACCAGTGCACCTCGTCATGCAGGTTGTAGTATTTGAGTACTGGGTGGCATGTGACCAGTTGTTTCACAGTGTCTAGAGCAGAGTCATGAACCGATAGCCATGCCCACTCCACATCCTTGTCTGTCAGNACAGTGTCTAGAGCAGAGTCATGAACCGATAGCCATGCCCACTCCACATCCTTGTCTGTCAGACATCAAAGGTCTCACATACATCAGAGAGACGAGGAAGGAATTTAGCTAAATAATTCACAAATCCCAAGAATCTCTGTAGCGATTTAACATCAGTGGGTGTCTGCATATTTTGAATTGCCTCCACCTACTCTGGGTCTGGGTGAAGGCCCTCAGTGGTGAGAAGATGCCCCATATATGGGACGCTTGATAGCTTCAGTTTGAGCTTCTTCTTGTTGAGCTTCAGGTTAACTTCTCTGGCCCTCTGCAACAGCGCAGCAAGATTTCTGTCATGGTTAGCCAGTGCTTCATCTGTAGTATCTCCACAGCCGTAGAGAAGAATGTCATCTGCTATGACACTCACGCCATTTAGGCCTTGTAACGCCTCATGCTGTCTGTGCTGGTATTCTTCCACTGCTGGTTTTATGCCAAAAGGTATCCTTAGCCATCTGAATCTACCAAGTGGAGTCCAAAATGTGGTCAGGTAGCTGCTCTCATTATCAAGCTTAACTTGCCAGTATCCATCTTTGGCATCAAGCACTGAGAATACTTTGGCTTTGACTATGTCTGGCAGTATCTCTTCTATGGTGGTTATCTGGTAGTGTGACTGCTGGAGGGCTTTGTTGAGTGCACTGGGGTCAATGCAGGTGCGCAGCTTTCCTGGCTTCTCTATAGTAACCATGTTGCTGATCCATTGTGTGGGCTCTGTAACTCTCTTTATGATGCCATTCTTTTCCATAGACATTATGGCCTCAGTGACCCTGGATTTGAGTGGAATAGGAATCCGTCACGACAGCTGTTGTATGGGCCAAATGTTGGGGTACACCCTCAAGGTGTAGTTCGCCTGGAAGGCAGCCAAGGCCTTCAAATACATCCTCATATTTTGATATGATCCCTTCTGTGGTAGTTGGGAGGTCTGTGTCTACCCCTGCTGTGCTGTGTGGGCTTTCTGTGCATTTCATGTCTACATGATGTATTACATGTTTCTCATTTACTGTCAGCAAGTTGAGCATCTTGCATGTTTTTGCTGAAAGCAGCGGCATTTGTGATGTGTGCATGACCTGGAACTTCAGGTCATATATTTGTCCATCATGTTCAGCTTTGAGGTGACACATTCCTGTTGGTTTCACTAGTGATTCGTTTGATAGTGGCTTTGCGAGTTGGTATGTCTGGGTTGCCATCTTGTGTGATGAGCTGTAGGTCTCTGAAGCTTATGACATTTGTTGTTGCTCCTGAGTCCAATTGACATTTGATTTTGTGGCTAAGGTCATATGTCACTGGTTCGGTCACATATGGTGTCAGCTTCAGGTTGACAAACCATTTCTCATCCCCATCTTCCACAGCATTGACACTTGAAAGGAACCACATGTTATCAGTTGTTTCTTCCTCTTGCTCACTGTCCTCACCAAGAAGATTTACCTGTGGGTCTCCGTTATGATTGCTTGCATACTTTTGCAAAATGTTTTTTTTTTCCACAGGCTTTGCAAATGATCCCAAATGCAGGGCACTTCAGTCTGATATGCAAAACTCCACAGTAATTGCAAGGATTTGGTCGTTTATCCTTGTTTGCATGACCCATGTGCTCCCTTTGCTTGTGTTGAGGTGCAGAGGAGCTCATCTCTGAGCATTTGTGCTGAGCATAGTGTACAGTCTCTTGTTCCGCACCAGCATCATTTTGGTTTGAATTTGTGCTTGCTCGCTGACTCTACACGTCTGTTGCCTTAGTTAGTGTGAGCTCAGATTCTCGTAACACGCACATCCGTGTAGTTGCACCTTTGGTCCCAAGGACCAGCCTGTCACATATCAGTTCATCTCGCAGTGGACCAAATTCACATTTGTCTGCCAGCTTTCTCAGATTTGACACATATTGCTCAGTTGTTTCATGTTGACTTTGCTGTGTGGTGTTAAACACATACCGATCATAAATCACATTTCTGGAAGGTTCAAAATGTTTTTCTAGTGCATCCAGAATTTTCTTTGGGTCTGCTCTGTCCTCCTCACGCATGTGAAGATGTCTTTGTATCAAGTGGCATTCTTTTCCCATTACAGTCAGCGTGGCCACTCTTAGCTTCGCTTCTTTTTTGTCTAGTCCTGTTGCAATCTTATAGTTTTCCCATTGTGCTCGAAAAAATGTCCAGTTGTTGTACGTGTTGCCTCTCATATCCATTGGTTCCCGTACAGGAATCGAAAAAGCCATTATTCGTCTTTTTTTTTTTTTTTTTTAANTTTTTTTTTTTTTTTTTTAAATCTTGTAACGTGGTACTTTTTAGCTTATCAAGCTAGCTCCGGTAAAATCAAGGATGTCTTGCCATTTGATTGACTTGTTCCTGTGTCCTGTCGCATCCTCAAAGTTCAGCTTCTGACACCATGTTGATAGATTCATTCTGTAGAGTCCATATGTTTAGATGTCTCCCTTATTCTATGCAACATAAACAATATTACAGCGCATAACTTGATGTCTGTCCTACAATCTAGAGCTACTTCTTCTGAGTCCCCTTTTCACCAGTACTCTACTTCATGTTTGGAACCCGAGTTCCACCTAGTGGCTAACTCTCGTAACACTTGGCTTGCTGGCGGTTGCCCTGTAACTATTAATTAGTAATTAATTACAGGCTTATTATTATATTAATTATATGCCTGTATTTATATTAAAACATAAATATATCCATTGAATTACGTGTGACTTGTGCAATCATGCACAGTAGTTAATTTGAGCACAAAGAACCGTTAAAAAAGCAAGTACACTAAATAGGAGGTGATGTCCATGTTAAGCCTGATGCACGAAGACACGCATCAGGTCCGTGGTGGTGGCCACTGGGGACGTTCTCCAGGAGTCTGTAATTAAAGTACACATTGAATTGAACATAGTACTTATTAACCACCGGACATTGGAACTTATTTACGTTCAGAAAAATAATCAAAAACAATACTTGGGAAAAATAAATAATAATAATCTGGTAGGAATGGTACCTGATGCTGCTGCTCCAGCTCCTTGTGGCTGTGATGATCCTCTGGCCGAGTGTGTGGTGGAACATCACCGTCTCGCTGTTAAGCATCTTCAGCACCAATAGCAATGATACAAATGAAGCCGAGTGGGGCAAAAAGTTGCAGACTAACAGAGAAATGGTGCAAAAAGTAGTGGAGTAGCTGACCAAAACAGTAAGTTCCATTACTCGCTCCATTACAGTAAAAAAAAAAAAAAAAAANCCCGATATTTTTTTTTTGGTTTTTTTTTTCACCCTCAAAAAAGTAACTTTGTTAGTAACAAAGTAACAGAGTAATGGACCAGTGCTCACCTCTGAGTAAATAGTATGATATATGTTCAAATATTCAAATATTGCTACAAAATCAAAAGTAACAACTGAACAATAATTTAAATTAATTTTCAACTGTACAGTTCATTCAAACATTCATTCTTTTTCTCTTCACTTCACATTAGCCATGCATTATGACTTATGATTTATTTTGCTAACTAACCAGCACAATATACCGTATAACTCAAACGCAAAATATATCTAAGGATGAATGCGGCACTAATGGTGGACCTCATTCATCAAAACCGTCGCTAACCGTCACTGACCATCAATAACCGTCACTTTTGCTGTTAACAGCTAGTTAGCTTAGCTTACTCACCAAGACTTGAATCAGAAGTAAAAACAAAAAATAAATAAATGAAAACAGGCCTCAGTCGCTGATCTTCATTCCATGTTCTCAGGTGCACTGCTTCTTAAATTTTATTCAATTTTTCTAACTTTCACATATAATTTATCATTCATGCACACACCTCATTGCTCCTGTTAACCCCCTCACGATCTTGCTCTTTATTAGTAAACCTTCTCTCCTAACAAGGCAGAACTTACTTCCTCTTAACCAACAGGAAGCTTCAATGCACAGACACAACCAATCAGAAAATAAGAGTAACTAAAATATATGATTGACAGCTTAATTAACCTGTGCTTTTATTTCTCTTCTAATTCTACCATTTTTCTCTCAATTTCCTTTTACAAAATAAAATAAGGGAATTAAAATAAATAAGAAACTGAGTTTTTTCTACTGGGTTACAAGGAAATTTGGATTTTATCCATCTTTAAAGAGGTCTCGTGTAAGGCCTGTGCTTTCTGGGGTCACATGCTAGTCAGCTTGCTGCTTATGTAAACTGAACATTGATTCTGCTGTTGTCTCAAGAATCTAAAACCATAAAGTTGATTAACATTTCATCAGAGGGAATGATTAATCTGAGTTTTTGGATTGATCCATACTAGGTGAACTCATTAGGGAAAACAGGCAAAGCATGATTGGTCTGTTCCCTTGATTAGGTTTAGTGGTGCTTTGAGATCGTTCTTGGCAGATATTTAATCTGTTATCAGTCTGTTCTCAGGCTTTTACAGGGAAGCAAACAGTTTGAAGATTTCACGCAAGGAGTGTGATGTAAGGGAACAGAAGTATGAATAGGAGTGCTGAAATAGGAACTGGTTAGAAGAGAGAGAAGTCAGCTGTATGACAGAGTTTAGGTCAGAAAGCTGCCACACCTCAGCAGCTTCTCCTCTCCTCCTCTCTCTCTGATGATGGAGATCCTGGAAAGAACTGAACTCTGCTTTCCTGAACTCCTCAACACCTCCTGCAGGAGGCCGATACGTCCTCAGTCTGAAATCATGATTGTTTACATTGTACTGTCCTCCATCTCTCTGCTCACTGTGACTCTAAACCTGCTGGTTATTATCTCCATCTCACACTTCAAGTGAGAAAATGATTTTATGATATACTTAGGTATAAATATACTTAGGTATATTTTGTTAAAAAAAAAAAAGATTAATGAAGCAGACAAAACTGTCAGATCTATAATATTTTTTATAATTGTGGCTTAAATTAGACTTTATCTAATGAAATTACAAGTTATATCTTAACAACTTTGAATATATTGGTTGTTTTTCTTCAGGCAGCTTCACACCCCCACCAACCTCCTCCTCCTCTCTCTGGCTGTCTCAGACTTCCTCGTGGGTTTCCTGATGTACTTTCAAATTTTCCTCATAGAAGGCTGCTGGTTCCTGGGTGACCTCACATGTGTTCTCTATTTAGTTTTTGACTTTATCATTACTTCTGCCTCAATAGGAGTCATGGTGCTGATATCGGTTGATCGTTATGTTGCTATTTGTGATCCTCTGCGTTACCCCACCAAAGTCACTCAGAAAAGAGTTAAAATCTGTGTTTGTCTGTGTTGGCTCTGTTCTTTTCTTTGTCATATTTTGTTGCGGAAAGATAATCTGAAAGAGCCAGGCAAGTATAAGTCCTGTATTGGAGAATGTGTGTTTGTCATTAACTACACTGAAGGGATTGTTGATGTCATTTTGTCCTTTATCTGTCCTGTTACTGTCATCATAGTTCTGTACATGAGAGTATTTGTGGTGGCTCTGTCTCAGGCTCGTGCCATGCGCTCCCATGTTGTGGCTTCCACACAGAAACATTCAGGAAACATAAATGCTAAGAAATCTGAGCTGAAAGCAGCCAGGACTCTTGGTNCAGAAACATTCAGGAAACATAAATGCTAAGAAATCTGAGCTGAAAGCAGCCAGGACTCTTGGTATTCTTGTCATTGTATTTCTAATATGTTTCTGCCCATATTACTGTGTTGCTCTTACAGGTCAGGACACATACCTCAATGCTTCAGCTGCAGCTTTTGTGATATTTCTTTTTTATTTTAACTCTTGTCTAAACCCTGTGATCTATGCTTTTTGCTACCCATGGTTTAGAAAATCTATTAAAGTCATTGTTACTCTTCAGATCCTGCAGCCTGGCTCCTGTCAGACCAACATACTGTAGAGAGACTATGGAGTGACTGAAATGAAACCAGATCAGAAAAATACACATGATCATGTTGTTGATACAATGAGTTAAAAATGTCAAATATATTTATTCATGTTGAATCAGTGGGTGAGCAATAGTCATAAGCACAATGCATGTTTTTCTGATGCACTAAAGCTTACACAAAAATCACCACTACAGCTTGAGTAGCAGCATTTCTGGGGCCTCTACAGGAACAAGGGATGAAAACTTGTATTGGATAAATATGCCTGTTGAAGTATCACAATGTGAATGCCGGATAATTAAGGACAAAGAGACAATGTATAAGGATTTGTGCACATTTACCTCAAACTTCCTACATTCAGACTATTTATTAGATTTAGAATAACTTTATGTGCCACATACTGTATTTGCGATACCCATTTTCGGTAAGCTTTTAATATTTGTCTTATGTTGTATTGCTTAATTATAAAAACTGTCATCTACAGTTCTCTCTTAAAAAAAAAAAAAAAAAAAAAAGCTACACTGAACAGTAAAAACAAAGAAGAGGAAAACAAATGACCCATTCAAAAACAAATGGAAATGCTCAACAGTTCATCTTTCTAATTTTGCTGCAGATTAAGGTGCAGGAAAACAATAATGTAGAATCCAAACTTGACATCCAGTAGTAAGTCAGAATTCTTCAAAATGCTGTCCAAAGCCTGACTATGTACCGAGAAAATTTTGGATAAGCCAAATGCATCGCTCAGACTATGAGGAAAAATGGGGACTGCAGTTTACAGAAAACTGTAAAAAGAAAGCAAAACAAGCCTTTTGTAATTTCCCACTTTTTAATGAAGTTCTTATATTGTTTTGTTTTGTTTTTTTTTCCCTACAACTGCAGTGTGTTTTTTTCCCTACAACTGTAGTTCATCCCCAGAACATTCAGTGTCCTCCTAACCTGAGAAATTAAGATTTGGGGCCAGACTGATACCTTTATTCTACATGTCATTTTTGTTCAATAATATTCTAAGTTTTTGCAAGTTTGAAACAAATATGTGACCTGATTTTTTTTTAATCTGCTTAATTCAATTAGCTCATAAATTATGTAAACCCTATTTTGTCACCTCACTTTTTCATCAAAGAGTTCATTTCATATGTATACTTATTGTAATCAGAGTTATTTGTGTGCTTTGTGTTAAATCCACTTTAACCTTGGCACTAAGGATAACTTTTAACTGAATGTTGTATTGAATGATTTTATAGTATTTATTTTTGTGTTTGTGAAATGTCATGTATCTTTTTTTTTTTTTTTTTTTTTAGCTCATTTGTTCTACAAGAAACGCCTTAGGTGTATAAAATATATGTGGCTAGAATTACAATAAAGTGAAGCTGAATCTGAGCTAGGCAATTAACATTGGGTTAATGGCTACAGTATTAGCATTAGGCTAAAAGTGATAGTATTAATGTTAGCATTATGCTATGGTAATAGCATTAGCACTAGTCCAGTGGTAGTAGTGTTTAGCACAAGAACATTATCATCAGAAAAAATGTAAAGTGCTTGTTTTGTCAATGAGCAACTCACAATTAAAAAAGAAAAAAAAAAAAAANAAAAAAAAAAAAAAAGAAAAGTAAATGAGGTGCTTGAATAATGCTTTTTATGAATGATTACTAAACTTAGGATCATTGCTTCTGTCAGGGGATACTAAAAAGGATGGAAATGAGTAAATGGATTTTTTTTTTTTTTAATTGACATAGCAAGTGACAGTAGTTACAAGGTGATAAACAATAATTACATATGATAAATACAAAGTACACATGGTGTGGTGGAGTAAATAATGAAATTAAGAGTAAGACATAGGCGTAGATTTAGGTAGGAATGGTAGGGATGTGTCCATACCAATATTTGTAATGATCTCAAACGGTTGTGTTTCTTAAAGTCCAGAGGAGCTGGTCAGATCTATGCAGAGCTGCCAGGTTTGTGTGTTTTCTATAAAACGCAGCTGTTCTGACTCAGTGAGAATGCATTCTGTGATACCTGCTGATCTGGCAACCCACACTCTGTCAGCTGACTGAGATGCATCTGTGAGATCAGATCAAAACTCATCATTTACAAACTGACTGATCAGCTGAGTGAGTTTATCAAAGTTATTGATCACTAACACGAGGCAAATACAGTTTTAAATGTTGCTCAGATTTAATACCACTGAAATTTACCACCAGAATGAAGCAGGTCTTAATGTTAGCATGTGGATAGCTTTTGTGAATAGCTACTGCCACATAAGCTAACACTAAAATATGTCGCTAACAGGTGTTTATGAATGAGGAAACATGGTTGTGTTGTGATATTTGCTCATAGCAGTGCGGTAAATCATGCACTACGGTTTATAAAGCTGGGCCGTTATTATTATTATCGTATCATTATTCTTCCTTTTATGGAAATCCAATGTAAGGTGTAAAAGAGGTGTAGCATGAGACCTCCTGGAAGACCTGGTCAGAAGTCTTGCAGCGGCATTCTGAACCACTTGTAGGCAATCCAGAGATGCTTAGGCTAGTGAGTTCCAATAGTCCAGCCAAGAAGAAACAAATATGTGAATTATCATTTCCATATCTGCATGAGATACAATGTGCCTTAGTTTAGCAATGTTCCTTAAATGGAAAAAACAAAAACATATTAAGCATTTAATCTAACATCAAAGCCTGGCCAAAAGAAACACCTACATTTCTGACAGAAGATTTCCCAGAAGATGAAAGAGAGCGGAAGTTTTCTAACACCTTTAAAGCTCTGGGGCCTCATGTATAAAAGACTACACAGCTTTCCTACTGAAAGATGGTGTACTCACAGAATTTGAAAAGTACATATGCACAGAAATCCCCAAATAGCACATGCCAGGTCCTGCGCACCTTTCCTTTGTACGTCCCAATCAACATGAAATTGAACACATGGACAAGAGCCACTTTCCCCGCCTTGGCTCTTCCCCTAAATTACTATGAAAATGACTATAAATACACCACTGCTGACTGAGATGCATCTGTCTGTCCAGGTCTGTCCAAATAACAATGGCCAATCCTGCTGCAAAACACACAAAAAAAAGAAAAACTTCAAGTGTGAGATGGAGGTGCTGATCATTGAGGTGGAGGCAAGATGTGTTATTTGGTGGTTTGTCCTCAGGAATCAGTAACAGATGCAAATGGATGGAGTGGCAGAGTGTCACAATTGCAGCCAATGCAGCCGGTTCAAGAGACCCATACAATGGCCAAAATAAAACAGAAAATGGTCTGACATCAAAGTGGATGTCAAAAGACGAGTCACTGCACATTGGCAGAGTGTTGCTGCCACGGGTGGGAGTGTAGGAAAGCTGGAGCATTCCCGTTTAACTGTCGAACCTATCCGGTATAAGAATCAAAACTTGACACCAGGCAAACTCACAAACAAATAACACACAGACAAACTCTACTTTGCAAGACTCCCACCCTCGCTTGAGGAACACTCTCTTCCTCAGTAAAACAACAGAACTCCCACTTCTGTTTCTTTAAATACAACAGTTAAGCAAACTCCCACTTTGCTATTCAAAATACATCAACCAATAAACATTGTGAGGGTCTCCGATGTGTATGAAGAAAAACACCCAAGGCCAATCACCCGCACGGGAAAAGTTTGATTTGGTCTGTCCTCCAGAAAGCAGCTTAGCAGCAGGATGTCCATCCCATCCTTGTCACCAAAATGTCATATAAATTTCACTTGAAGACCCAGGAATAACTGTCAAATCACAGGATTTATTCAGTATGTTCATGGAGAATACAGCATGAACATACAACAGTGTATGTCAGGAAGCACTCTGAAATCATGTTTCACCAGGTTTGATTCTGATAGTAAGGATTACAGTCACACACAAACATCATCATCCATGTTCCTTGATATGGAAACAGGTGCACTTTGTTCTATCAACTGAATCACCTTCACATTGTTACTTTCCCAGGACAGAAACAGAAAGAAGACCTTCAGAATACACAGTTCTCTCTCATAAGAAAAGAACATTGTTGCATCTCTCTGCTTACTGAAATATTCCCATCAGAATACACATACAGTTTCTCATAGGACTAGAACATTGTCTAGAACATTGTAGATGAGGTCATTTAGGGAAAAAGCTTAAATGAAATTCAACTGGTTATGTAGTCATGACCAATGTTAACACAGTTCACAAAGATTGGAATTTTCATACGTACAATATAAGATGTACAGGCCTTTGCCAGCATAAAGATTAGCAACAATTAACAGAATATACATTTTTATTCAACACAACATTACACCCTCTTAAAGGGAGTGAGTGACCATTCCTGTGAGCAGCATGAGGAATATAACACCTGGAGTCCCATAACTTAACTGTCTGTGCATAACACTCACCACCATCATGTTCCAGTGAATTATGTCCATAAGCCCATGTAGGATCTGCTGCATACCCCCCCCCCCCCCCCCNCCAAATTCACCCAACACTTAAAAAAAGTCATCGTGCTGGGGCCCGAATCACACAAGTGGCCCAGCTCCTTAGCACTGGAATAGAAGCCGGGGCCTCTGCAGGAGGAGCCTTAGGGGCCTTGTACTGGTGTGGGGGAAAGGCAGGTGGTCANAGCCGGGGCCTCTGCAGGAGGAGCCTTAGGGGCCTTGTACTGGTGTGGGGGAAAGGCAGGTGGTCACCCCTGCCACAGGGGCTTAGCCAGCTCCACAGATTGGTCCATATCCAAGTGCTTAAGGCAGTCCACAGAAACGTACTCTGGCTTACCACTGATGTCCACTATGAAGGTCTTGTCCCCAGTCTCCATGACACAAAACAGGCTGTAGGGAGGCTGAAAGGGTCCACGGTGGGCATCCTGGCAGATGAACACATACTCTGCTGACCACAGGCTGGCCAGAACATGAGACTGCAGGAGACCATGCTGCAGTGTGGGGACCATGATGAGTATTCTGGCAGTGTCCAGGAGCATGACCTGCTGTTGAGTTGCAGACCATGGGACCGTGGAGTTTGGGACAAAATCCCTGGGAACCAGCAGCGGTTGACTGTAAACCAACTCAGGGATGACACTTGCAGGTCCTCCTTGGGGATGGTCCTGAGACATAACATAACCCATGGGAGCATGTCAACCCAGCTGCTGTCCTTAAGGCTGGGCCAGAGAGAGGCTTACATGGAATGATGGAACCACTTGCACAACCCGTTAGCCTGTGGGTGGTACATGGTGGTGCAGTGGAGCTTCACCCCCAGGCAGAGCTCTGATATGAACTGGGGGCCCCGGTTGGAGGAGGCATCAGACGGGGTGCCAAACCAGACGACCAAAGTCCTGACGAATGCCAGCTCGGCCCATGTCATTGATGACAGCGGGACTGCTTCCAGCCAACGAGTGGTCCTGTCCACCATGAGGAGATGAGGAGATGCATGCACCCGTGGGAGGGAGGCAGAGGTCCACGTTAACATGGTCAAAACCTCCTTTTGGGCACCATGAACTGCACCTGGGGAGTCTTGGTGTGGTGGTGCACTTCAGAGCTCTGGCACACCACACAGGTCTCAGCCCACTTCCGCATGTCCTTTTTAAGCCCATGCCAGATGAACTTGGTGCCACCAATCTCTGAGATGACTTCTTGCAGAGTGTGACAGACTATGGACAGTATCAAAAATCTGCCGGCACCACCCAGTGGGAATGACAGGTCTTGGCTGGCCTGTGGAAATGTCACACAGGAGTGTGGTGCCAGCATTGTTGAAAGTGACATCCTCCAACTGCAGCCCCATGACCGCCATCCTCAACACCTGAGTGTTTGGGTCCAAAACTTCATTCGCCACCATGCAGGTGTAGTCCAGCCCCAAGTGGATGGCCCCGGTGATGGCCCGTGAGAGCCAGTTGGTGACCAGGTTGTTTTCCAGTGACATGTTGTATGTCTGTGGTGAACTCTGAGATGAAGGAGAGCTGGCACTGCTGGCAGGCTGACCACGGCTCAGTCGTCTTAGCCATCATGAACATCAGTGGCTTGTGGTCCACAAACGCTGTAAACCGTTGAACCTCCAGCAGGAAACAACCTCTACCTTGCCATTTGGCGAGGTAGAGGCCGAGGAGCTCCCAGTCAAAGGTGCTGTACTTCCATTCATGGGGCGCAGCTGTTGGCTGAAGAAAGTGAGCACCCTGTTCACCCACTTCATAGTCTGATTTGTCCTTGGTGATGGCAATCAGAGTGACAGGTGCACCAGCATTGTCACATTAGCCAAAACTGTCTTGGCATCCACAAATGCATTTTCCCTCTCCTTGGTCCAGTCCACAGCATGCCTGGCAGCCCTGCCTTTCAGGGCCTCGTACAGAGGCAGCATCAGCTCTGCCGCCTGAGGAATAAAGAGGTGGTAAAAGTTCACCATGCCCCAAAACTCCTGCAGAGACCTCACCGTGAGTGGGCATGGAAAGTTCACAGCC
>VXCM01003960.1:0-7500 GCA_014773175.1 Lucifuga dentata
TTATTCGGGCTTGGGACCGGCACAAGGTGGACACTGGCTTGTGCCCCCTTGAGGCTGCATTTCATTTTTTTTCCATTCTACATCTTATAATTCTGTATGTCAATGGTTATGGAACAACTATCCAGGCTGAGGGGGGTGAGGGGGTCAAGCCAACCTGAACATAGTGATGGAAACAATATATCTCTTCCAGACTGAGCCAGAAACCGCGTTACATAAAAATTCATATATGCAGCATGTAAACTTTTCACACATTCAAATGACTTCCTGTATGTCATCGTACCTTTGTCTCCAGCATAGCCCATCTTCCCCGTGTGGCCTATCTCTCCTGGAAGCCCCCTCTCTCCTGGGAATCCTGGAGACGAAAAGAAAGACAGAGGAAGAGGATGTTGCAACAGATTCAGATTTCAGATCAACATTGTGCACAAAATTCAGGAAAGACATCATAGGTTTGTACTTGTATTATTATTATTATTATTATTATTATTATTATTATTATTATTATTATTTNTCATAGGTTTGTACTTGTATTATTATTATTATTATTATTATTATTATTATTATTATTATTATTATTTTGTACTGCTTATGGCCTTCACATTTGAGTTTTTTTAATTTCAACTTTAATCAATATAATTGCATCCCAACATCTTTAAGAGATTTCCTCTGTACGCCCTAAGGTTTTTTTTTTTTTTTTTTTTTTCAACAATGCCTTTTTGTTCCTAAATTGACACAGTTTATTATTTGTGCCAATAAATAAATTGGTTGAGTTATTTCAGGAACAAACTAAAGTAGTCTATACTGAGAGGCTATTTGGGGACAAAAGCGAGACTGTTAGAAAGAGTGTGTTGTTGCTTTGGTTATCAGTTTTTGTTTTAGACAGAGGAACTGCACTTGAAATTAAATCAAACTCAGATTATTGATGGTGGCTAAAAATATAACCTATGTAAGAGATGCTTGATACTCAAACAGTAATTGTTTTTCAAATAATTTCTGCATGTGTTCACTCTGTTCAAATAAATGTCGAATGATTTGAGATCTTAATTTTTATGATAAGTTAATCAGATAACCAATAATCAGATCACACATTTTTTTTATATCACAGCAGAAACCAACAAATTACAATTCTGTTTTTGTAATCAGTTTACTGTAATCTGTTTCTCCTCAACCCTACTTAGGCTATCACCAGAATCAGTGTGTGTGTGTGTGTGTGTATACTGTACATATGGGAAAACTACAGGGCTGACTGAGGCGTTCTGCCAGGACCTGAATGAGTGTTTCCTCAGGAAACTATTCAACTCCAAATGGATGGTGGTTGAAATATGAAGTGACGCACTGGAGAGCCCAGTGGCTATTAGAGGGATTTGCTGCACACACGCGCATGCACACACACACACAACCTTTTCCCATTATTTGCTTCCTCGTGTTGATGTTCTACTTGCTGATTTGTGAGAAGTCTTGGCGGTCTTATAGATTGTGTGAGGTCTCGTAAATCCTGCAACGCTCTGGTCGATGGGAAATTTCACTATTTCACTATAATTTATATGCAGTTTCAGAGTAATTTTCTGCATGAATGCCTGCGAAGCATCATCACTAAGTGGATATTTTGACAATACTGACCTGAGAACTTTGTGATTAAATGCGTTTGTTTTTGCTAAAGGAAGAAATTCTCATCCTTTTTCTTCTGTACCTTTAAAGTAAGATTAATGTGCTTTTCCCAGTGCTTATGCTTGCCAGTTAAACCGTCTATCTAAACCTCCAGATAACAGTCCCTCCTATCACTACAGTCTCCTATTTATAATGGCCAACCCCTCCAACTGATGTAACGTCTGGATTCTCCAGCTGCTGGAGGATAAACGAGGTAAAGGCCACATGTTTTATTCTAATCACGGAGCCCAATTTTTTAGGAATTTCCACAAAGGCCATAATGGCATAGGCTGACTAGATGTTCTCAATACGTAATACGCCAGAAGATAAATTTACTATCAGAGCTTCATTCAATAGCTTAGTATGAGTAGAATAGCCAAGATTTTATGCCTGGTAAATGCCATGAAGTTCTATTTGACAGTACAACTTGTTTCTTTTTTCTGCCCTAACAGGTTCTACAGAAGAAATTCCCACCTCAGCATTAACGGCAGTTTTAACAAAAGCAGATTAAACAAACCCATCGCGATGGTTTGCTGACATTAATAAGCTACGAGCAACCAACTGTTTTTGTTGCCTGCTGGAGCATTAACAGTCATGTATTCCCTTTCCTTATAACATTCCTAAATTAGGCAACTGTTTGTTTCCTGTAAAAGAGCCTAAATTAAGGCAGGGAACACATGCGTCATCGTATTGAGCTTCTGACATATAGCAGTTACAAGTCATCATAGGAACCTGTGTTCATTCCTGCTGTAAGCATACACACAGAAAACCATAATGATTGGGTTTGTCCTACTGTTTAAAAATCGCCCGAGTTGAAAAGTTTAAAAAGGCATTTATATATTTATATTTTTGTCCCTTTTACACTTCAGAAAATGATTCAAACAATCTTGGCATTTGTGTCTCACACTCTGATGACAGTTTGTGAAAAGTGTGTGTTTGCAGACTGGGGTGTGTGTCTGTTGATTTGAATGCATGTGCGAATGTGAGTGTGTGTGTGTGTGTGTGTGTGTGAGGNTGTTGATTTGAATGCATGTGCGAATGTGAGTGTGTGTGTGTGTGTGTGTGTGTGAGGACCTGTGTGTGAAGTGTATTGAATTAAACAAACATCTGCGGAGAGCAAGAGAGCAGCCAAGAACCACTGCCTACCTCCACTGTGTGTGTGTGTGTGTGTGTGTGTGTGTACNCTGTGTGTGTGTGTGTGTGTGTGTGTGTGTGTGTGTGTGTGTACTTCTTTTCTTTCTGTATATACGTTTATGTACGTATATACATAAAAAGATATACGTATATACGTATATATACGTATATACGTATATCTGCATATGCATGCACATCTGCCTTCTTGTGTCTATATGTGTGAATGTCTTTGCGTGTGTAAAGTAAATGCATCACTGTGTGTCGTGTGTGTGTGTTTATGTGCAAACATCTGTGTATACAATATGCCTGGTTGGTTGGCCGGCTTGTCTTCCAGCCCTGTTGGAACACATATGGCAAAGTGGGACGCCACTGCTTTCCTCAGCAGCAATTAACACGTCTGCTTCCTGCTCAGAAACACATCGGTGCAGTCTGTTCACAGAGCAAAGCAGAACTCTCCATCGTCCACACGGTGAAGGAAAGCAAGCCGTCTAAAGCAGGAAAAAGCAAAAACTCCTGCCAGGGTAAAAGTCAGGCTGGTTGTCTATGGTGGGAAGTATGGTGGGAAGCTCAGAACACAGAAACCCAGACCTATTTATCCATATTACACCAGAAATGCGAGTCAGAGAGTGATGAAGTCAGACTGAATGCTGCTGTGCAAATATATATAATATAAAACAGAAGAAGAGCCAAGGCACTCTTGGAATCATACTAAGTATGGGATTTTCCCAGTAAGTCATTTCACGGGGAGCTGCGTCTACATATTCATAAAGAAAAAACACTGTAACTTGGGAAGAGTTAGTATCAGAGAAAAGATTTTCTTGTAGAAATCTGCTCACATTTTTATACAGTATTTTACATGAGCTGTTTACTTGATTAAAATAAAGCCATCCCTTTTCCATCCTGTGTCTGGTTGACTTACAGTATCAGGCCAGCAGTACTCTAAATAAAATCAAATTTTATGTACAAATATGCTGTAATTATAATCCAAAGTGTTGCATTCTGATTCATTTGCTGCACTGTATGGAGACTGATCAGCAGAAATGTTTTCACACAACATTCCTGATGATCAACCCAACACACCTCATCAGTATCTTATGGTCCTGCATGGGGTGTATCTTTAATTTCATGTTTCATCTACTTCTACCGGTTTGTAGTTTCGTGGAATTTGTGAGTTGAGTTTGATCCCAAAGTGAGAGTCATAAGACGCCGTTAAACAAATGGGCCTTCAGTCACAGTGAACTCACTGGCTTTGTCTATGGTGTGAGAACACACCAAATTTGATGGACGTATCTTGCATTGATGAAATTTCTGGTTTTTGGTCTGACAGGAAGGATTTTGACTGTAGCCATATATATTGCAATGAGTAAATATGGCAGTTTGTGAAAAAAAAAAAAAACTTTAAAGAACAAATAGTAAAACTGACAAAGGGAACAATAGATTGCTTGAGGTTGTAGATACCTGGAAGTCCTGGCCGTCCATTCTTCCCCAATTTCCCCTGATCTCCCTCCTCTCCAAACTCGCCCTGGTCTCCTTCAGAAAAAGAAAACACAATAAAAAGGAGTTTTAGTGCATGTGTGGAAATCCAGGAAAAACTTTTGTAACTGTGTGTTTATCACTGACATGTAGACTGCAATATAACAGCACAGTACAGAATGTTCTCCATTATGCTTCAGATTTGATGCTGGCGGGGGAAAATCTGTATATTCTTACATACTTCTGGTATGAATCCAGTATCTGAGACATGGAAGGTTGCTGATACTTCATCAAAACCAGTAGAACAAAAGCTGAGTTTCAGGGTTGGTCCAGTTCGAAGTGGCTGTTTATAAATGTGGTGTAAGTCTTGAATGTTTCTCTCTGCATTTGCTGTTTTTAATATTCATTCTCTCCGATATCATTTTCTATCACAGGCTTTATAAAATGTTTTTAATAGTAATTTGTTAATGTATACGATAATCACTTTTACAAACTCTGCATAATTGTACTTGTTGACAGAAAAAATGGGTTGCAGGAGAAATGCTTCTGGTAGTTCCACACCATGAGCTTTTGGCAAGAAATCATCAAAGATTTCTGAGTGTCTATTAGATGTGTAATTTCCCCAGTTGTTGATGCCAGAAGTGTTTTATATCTTAAGTGCTGCACTTTAAGGATTATAGCAAGGATCAACCATCTAAATTTAGGAAAACACAATATTTAATTCCATAGGCTATGCATACTACACATTTTGATGAACCTTTTCACAGCACTTTAAAGTGACTGCACACAATTATTTCCCTATTTGCGTGTAACAAAATTACTACCATGCCTCAGTTATGGTAAGATGTCAAAAGCAATAAAGATTTCACATGCCACAAATATGCCTGCTTCTATTTCACATGTTACTAAGACTAAGTTCAGCTCTGTGAAATACAAAACACAATTTATGGGCAGAAAAATAAATATATGAGACATGAATTAATAAAAATGCAACACAATTTTCTCAGTTAAACAGAAATTAGCTTGTTTTTTCACCATGACAGTTAAACCTACAGTAAATGTATGAAAAAGTGGGTTTACTGAAAAAACAAAAATATCTCTCTCCCTCCCTCTCTCTCACACACACACACACACACACACAGAGAGAGAGAGAGACTATGTGGNCACACACACACACACACACACAGAGAGAGAGAGAGAGACTATGTGGTCAGTAGTGTCTGGGATGAGTCTTACATAAATAATCGGTTCATTTTAGTGGCAGCTGTCTAAATACACAATGAGACTCTTACAGATACAGATAATACATTGGAAAATTGACAAAACTTCCAATGGGATCATACCGCACAAACACACACACACACACACACACACACACACACACACACACACACACACACACACTTCCTAGTAAGTGTCCCTGAATGTTCCTTTTGACTCTTTCCTAACCACCTACCACTGGACTTAGTTTATCTAACGAGTAGTGTAACTTTTAACGTGCTCCATAATAGTAAAATTCTTGTGAAAGACCTTGTTTACAGTGGAGAAATCCTTGGCTTTTTCACTTGAAACACCAACCTTTAAACTTCTCATGCAAAGAAAGATTCATAGCCAGATTTTGCATGTTCATTCCAGAGTAAACATTACTTGGGTTTTCTTTTAAGCAGGCTATTTTTCACTAGTGTGGCTGGAGCTGAAAATGTGGCGGTTAGCCTTTTGTCAACTTTATTAGCTCTGTTTGTTGTCTCCATACAGTTATTGCTGTCTGAATCAGCAGGGGAACAAGCTACTGGATGTCATAAAACAAAAAACACACGAAGGGGAGGTGTTCCCTCCAAAACACTACAGGGTAGCTGCTTATAAACTGCATGACATTACATGCTTGCTACATTCATCATCAATTCTGGAAACCCTGAAACATACAAAAGGTGCTTTAAAACAATCCCAGTTTTATATTACGTCAGTGGGATTTTCCACAATTACTTTTTTTGTTTGCCCACATACTGACGTTTACATCAAGGCCATAAACCTAAAACCCCTCATTTTCATGATTATGAACAAATAATAGTCCTCAAACTTTTTGAACCAAGTAGCATCTCAGTTCCGACCAAAATATCTAAGTATCATTTCAACACAAAACCACCAAACGCTAAGAAAAATCATAGAACAAATGTACTAAAAATGAGTGTGAAAAGTTACTGATGCTCACATACAGTACAACACAAATACACAGCGTGCACACGGGATGAGTTGAGCTATTTTCAAAAAAAAAAAAAAAAAAAAAAAAAAAAAAATCCAAGAATTTGATTTTTTGCTATTTAAAAAAATATTTTAAAAACTGTTAAAAATCTTACTAAAACCCATTTTATGCATATATACTTGGCCACAAATAAAATTTCCACAGATTTCACTTCTTTTGATTCTCTGCATTAATTTCCAGAGCCATCTGCTATAACCTGCAGGTGGCGCTTCAAGTAACCACCACTGGTACTCATTCCACAGTTTGAGAACCACTAGGTCAAGCCTATGAGGACTCAATTACTCATTTTCATTTCCATACATAAGTTTATTGATGACTTATTTGCTTTAAATCTATTAAGGCTCAAGGTATGCTGTTATATGAACATGCACAGTTCAGTTCCAAATTATATTTCTGGCATTTTAGTTCATTTAAAATGCACAACAGAAAACAGAACATTTCACACATTTCCTGGTGATCAAAATGAGGACGTCTCATTTGCTGCCCAATCAATCTTAAACGTTACTAATGGGATTTTTTACTCATTTAGGTAATTTTGACCATTTTGGTAGCAGACATTCAGGTTAGAACACAGATTGATATATGCCTTACCTTTAGCTCCAGGTAGGATGGAATTTGTGCAGATTTCTGTAGAGGTGGAGATGTAGTTGAACATAACTGGAAAAACACTGAACATCAATAATCTAATATTGAATTTTCCTCCCATTATTTCCAAAATCACTCCAACAGAGGTCGAAGAGCAAAATCCAATCAGTTACAATGGACACAGTAAGGTCGCAGTCATCAGTAAAATGTCCTGAATCTCTCAAAACTCTCCAGCTGCTGAAAATTTCATGTTTTGGTTCATTTTAGCTGGTGAGAAACTTTAATGCTGAATTAAATTAGACCATATATACAGACTTGTTTAACCATCGGACAAGATCAGCGCAGAACTAACAAGTACACTTACAGCAGAGATTTCTGGAACAGAGCTGAGCTGCTTGATAGAG
>VXCM01003960.1:10000-34280 GCA_014773175.1 Lucifuga dentata
TAACAGGCACACAGATCCAAAATGAGGCTGAGGCAAATAATCAAAAAAAAAATGGAGCAGGCTGAGGTCAGGATTCATAGACAGATAACAGGCAGATAAACAGGTGAATGGGTAACAGGGGAAAGGTAAACAGAAAACTGGCTGGAGGCTTGCGCAAAACTTACAAGACAATCTAGCAGGGTGCATTTTAAACCTCTTATTTGATTGTTCCTTGACCCTCATGTGACCCTGAAACTAAAATCGTCCACCATCTTTAAGGATGTCCCATAGCTCTTATTTTGGCTCTGGGGATCGGGGAACATGCTCTGTTCTGATTGGCTAGCAATGTGACGCCTGAACTGGACATGAAGGGAGATCTATGTTTCACAGTCCTACACACCAGCCTGGCCTCTATGTTCACAATAGTACACATCACTTATTCTTGCCTAAGAAATAGTGGAAAGACCCTTTCACATCCACTTCCCGCTCTCCATCACTGACTGAAAACTGATCTCTTCATCTCTTCCCGTGAAATCACTCTTACACTCTTCCCACATGATGATTTCCCCTTTTTACTCATTGCGATCCCTCTTAAAAAAGCTCTCTTCAAAAAATGAACAAACTCACAAATTATATGTTGTATAAATAAATAATGTTCACATTACATTCCTCCACCATAAAAACTAACAACTTTGTATGATCAAAGGCATTTTAGCTTTTGGTTTGATGCTACATTGAGAAAGATGTTTTTGGCAGGCATCAAAAATTAAATAACCAGACATTTGTGCTCAGCTTACCTGTAGTTTTAAGTAAGTGAAGCTTTTTAAACAGATGTAGCTGTTCATCACTCTTAGTTTAAAAAAGCCACAAAGCTGGAGGGAGCCACAAATTACAATCAGGTCAGTCTTATGAAATTTTGCAAAATGGAAAAAATTGTTCCTTACCTGTACGGAACTTGAAAGGAACATTTCCGTATCCCATGAGAAGTTTTCTACATGGCACAATCAGCCGTGGCTTGATGTGGAAACAGCATGATGGAAAGGAATGGTGTTGTGGTTGGGATGATAGATAGCTGTTTACTTCTGCTTTAAACTGCACAGAGATTGGTTCAATATTCAGCTCTTCCTGGAAATTTCTTTAATGGGCATAATTGAAGTCAATGAAGTTTTCATTTTTAAGTGAGAGTGTTTCTTATTTAAAGGACCATACTGGCCATTTTGCATGTTTGAGCCATTCAGTTTTCATACACATAACATTACTGAAAATCATTTCCCAAAGCATATTACTGGAACAGAGTAAGAGATTTTGCAAAATATCAGGAAAGCTGAAATATGGTTTTACAGTATATACACGGTATATATACAGTAGTACAGTATATACTCTACATTGAACTGCACTGAATATATTATGTTTAATAAATGTTTTACTTTTTCCTTTAGCGTTTATCTTCTAAGCAGATGTTAAAAATGACAGACTATTTGTTTCAGCCGACAACAAGCTTTGTTTGCTTTGTTACAAAAGTTTCAGTCCATCTGTCTGTATTTCTCTTCGGTGTTTTATTAAATGGCACCTGATCAAACCAAATTTCTGGAAACAGTTTTATCCTTTGCACACACCATCAACAGTCCAGGAAACATGCTAAACAGCAGCAGCAGTAGCAATTGTGTTTCACAATGAATACAGAAAAATGTGTGTATATTTTTGTTTTTGGATATCAGTGGATATATTGCACATTTCTTAAACATTAAAGGTGCATGTCATGTCTGCTGTGTTGTCCATGTGAGTTTAACATTTTTAAAAATATCTAGGTAAATGTAATACCAAAATGAGAAATGCCTGATTACAAATAAATTCATATATTCAAAATTCTACTTAAGTAACACTTCAGACGAACATTTACTCAAGTATCAAAAGTAAAAGTACACATTGCGTAACATGTTGCCTGTTAAAGTGCATTAACAGAATTGATACAACATGTTAATGTGAATCAATATGAAAATTCCCCAGACTGATAAGGTTTTTCACCCACAATAAGGAAAATCATGTATCTACATTTTGAAAAATTTGAAAGTGAATATCAAAAAAATTTAAAATAAAATACAAAAAAATCTACAAAAGTGGAAATATGATGTTTTACACTTAATTTTAGGAACACATGTTTTCAAATTACTAAATATTATTAAATTATTAAAAGTAACTAGAAAGTACAGCTTATACATGTAGTTGAGTAAAAAATAAAAAAAGTATAACATTTCTCTCTGGAGAAGTACAAAACAGCAAACAGTTGAACTACTCAGGTAAGTACCTCAAAATTGCACTTAAACACTTAATTACTTTTACTTCAGTAAAAGTACTTAGCTATTTCCCACCACTTTGTTTCAGTGGTGAACAACGACTGATACACAATAACTTGTGCTCTATAAAAGTGCTGTCAGACACCTAAAATGAAATCGTCAAATGTGTGTGTATTCATGTGTTCACAAGGGTGATGTTAAAATTATGGTAGCATATTATGCTGATGCAAAGCCTGATTTGCCATCATTTGCATAATTTGAGCCACAACTTCCTGGAGAAAATCCTCAGGAAAAGTTTCAGCAGCTTCCCTGAACCATAAACTGAACTATAAACAATTTGAAGAAATTTTCTTTTAAGAGTCTAAAAGGACACAATTACCTTCAATTTTTAGAGAAGAGTTGGCAGACAGCACTCCGCATGTAGCACATTTGTTAATTGGGGTAATTATGAGACAGATTGAGAGGAATAACACACTTTCAAGATACACATATATAGAATAAACACACAACAGAGACAAACACTCACTAAAAAGCTAAATATACTGCAGGTCAATAATACAAATTGTTCTACATTCGTTGTTTCTTGATACACAAACTCTATTATGCTTATCCTTAGAAATTCTGAAATCTCACTGAGATAAAAAAAAAAAATTTAGAACAGCTCTTCTCAGTACTGAAGGCTGGCTCTCCTTGATAAGTTGTGCTGATGTTTTTATCTGACTTCTGATAAAATGCAAGATTAAGTAAAGAGTCATAAGCCACAAATTGTCCTACGCAAGTAGTTGGCAACATTAAATAATATGAATCAGAGGGTTGTTGGACTCCTCTGAACCACCTCTAGGGTCTTCACCATTTCTCACGACTCCACCTTACAACTTTGGATGTCACACTGTTTTTGTAGCATACCACATCCAGACCTGTGGTTACACTTTAATATTTGAAATATATGACTGACGGAAACCTTATTGAGCACCAAAAAAATGTGTGGAAATATCCACAATATATTTTAAACCTAAGTGATAACTAGAGAATTAACAAAAGTTGAACACATAATCTGCTATTCTAAATTACTTCCTTAAACATATCAAACAGAATGATGCGAAGTGAAAACTGTACGATAGCAGTGAACTTAAGTTCAATGCTCACACTGTACAAGATGGACATCTGTGTCAGGCCATTTGATATCAAGTTTGATGCCTGTCACATTGTGCAATGAATGCCTGGTGAATCGTAGAGCTATACGACAAGCAGGAGGTAAAAAAAAAAATGCAGGCAAAAGCTCAGCAACTTGCCATCCATCTGTACCAGTTTATCAACATGGATCATAGCAGAAGTCAAATTGCGAGATTTTCTTCCGTAATTTTCTGACATTGTCATAATTTTTAACAGGATTTCTTTAGTTGCAAGAGTGCTGAATTGGCCATCGGGTCATACTGCAATCTAGGCCATTCTGGATTGACAACCAAAGACCTCATCAAGATTCTCTCATGATTGTTGAGAGTCTAAATCTGTTTGAGTCTTTACTCAGTATTTAGCATCAAGAAAGACTAGAATCAAAATGACCAGATAGCATCTATTTAGTGATTGGGCAAGACTTATCTTTTCAAACTCATGTGTTGACTGATATTTTTGAAAAGCTCTGTTTTCAGTGATCAAATTTTCCAACTTTTAAAGCTGCCCAGAAAAGTTTATTCAACCCACTTTATGCTAAATTACCAGCATGTAAACCAGACAAAACTATTTACACAGGCACAGTGAGATTTTGGTGTGCTAATAACCTTGTCACATGTTGATTAAGGTCATCAATAATATTTGACATGATACTTCCAGTACCTACTCTGAATCTCACACTGTCTTTCCTTCCTTCTGCTTTCTGCTTGTTGGCACATGTGCTGATAATCTTTGGGTTCAGTGTAGCTGCACTCTTTTATTTAAATAATTATTAGACGGAAAAATAGCTAAATACTTTTTTCATGAGTCTATACATATATTTACTTTAGTATTTTTATGGTTGAACACAGAACATTCATTCGCTGGTATGGTTTGTGATTGAATGATTTAGTCATTTTGTGTTATTCTAACACTTGAAACACAACCTTAATGTAGTTTGATTGAATAAACAGAAAATAAATTGATGGAACACATTTAGTGGTGCTTTCATGTCACTGAGACAAATGAGTCTTTTGAAGAATTCCCCTTGCTGCAGATCATGTGAAAGTGGTTTGGTTGCAGTTTAAAGCTTACTGGGTTTTTGTCTTTTTGACAGCATGAATCGTTTGTCTCACACTGGGCCCTTGGAGGGTAACCCAAATGATTTCAGCATCAGTCTGACACACAGTCACATGCATGCACACACATACACACGCGCAAGAACACACACACGATTCTCACAGTCAAACTGGCAGAATATCATTCTGCTGCAGTGAATCTCACAAGGTACAAAAACAACAACTTTGGGGGAATTGCTTTACAAAAACATGTTTTTACTTTCAACTCTTCACTTTAACCATGTAATAATTCTCATCATAAAGCTTGTATGGGTAAAAATTTAAATATAATAGATTTACTGTATGAAAGTAAATGACAAAATGGGACTTTAGTGTCCGTTCACCTCAAACCTAGGGTCTGCAGATTTCCCTTATTTAATCTCTAATGTCTGTGTGATTAAAGTTGAAACTAACTTTAACTATCAAAATGCAACATTTCAATCTTCTTCAATGGAACTTTGTCAGATATAATAAGGACACATATCAAAGGTTTCCTGAAGTACATTCAACAAACAATGATAATGAACAACATGTTCATATTTGCCATTGGCTTACAGATCATGGTAACTACAAGATCAGTCAATCAGATCAGATCAGACAATCAGATTAAAAAATATATATATTAGTAGATATCAGGAAAAAAAACACCTATCAATCACATGATCACAAAATATGAAGGTACAAAAACTGAACTTTAATTTAACCTGGGGGTGGGGGAGATAGGTNTTTTTTTTTTTTTTTTTTTTTTTTTTTTTTGAGGGTGGGGGGATGATGTTTCAAGTGTGTAAATGTGATCTATGCCACAGTAGAAAAGGTGTGTTCTACACTGTGATAATATCCCTGTTTTTTTTCCCAATAGGTCCTGTGGGTCAATCCACAAGAGTATTTAATCAAATAGACAGATTTTGTGTTACACATAATGGCCCCTTCAATGTTGCATTTTCCAGTATGCAAATGGCTTATAATATGGCATTTGGAGATGACGTTACATTATGCATAATAACCACATCTACACTTATCATTAGACATAGAAGACAAAAAAAAATTGAGGTAAATTGGCTCTTACAACGGGATTATGGACACTAGGAAGATGTTTATATAAAATATTAAAATGTGCCAGTGTGTTTTTAACCAATTCCTTTCTAAGTGAAGTGTACTCACAGTGTGCATGTACTCCATTCAGAAAAAACCGTTCTCACCAACTTTAGAGCTTTTGCTTAAATAAGCTGATCACAGACATGTCAGATTGCTAAACAATGCAGATGTGCAGTTTACGTACATGATTGTCATGCAAAGTTGAAAGTTAAACTGATTTAACTTTCTATCCCAGCATAGAGTGAAAACACCTCTGTTCAGGAATGTATGCTGTTCACTCATTTCTCAGAATAAAAAAAAAAAAAANAAAAAAAAAAAAAGAAGACTGTGAGCAAACAGGGATCTTGTTTTTTTATGGCTTTTTCTTCACAGCATAAATCACTGACACAGAAAATTTAATTTGCGGTTGATGACTTATGGAATGACAACAGAAGGCTGGAGCAGCTTTTGAAGACTGAGGTTGGAGCCACCAGTGTTGCTTTAGGCACGACTAGTCCTTTGTGTGTTTCTGTGCGTGGGTGTGTATGTGTTTAGCATATATTTGATATTTTCTGTCTGGATTTAGGCAAGACTACATCAGCTAACTTGAGATTGTATGTATCAGCTGACTGTATAGCATGAAATTAACTCAGTCTAGGCTGGTGAGGCAGGCAGATGGACAGTGTTAAAGCCTTTGTGATGTGTGGGCTGAGATCATGATGTGCGGGTTGAAACTGTGACGTATGGTTCGAAAGGCTGTGTGAAATATGGATTCATGTCAGGCGACAGTTCAAGGGAGAAACCTACTCTGCTCTCATACTCATAAGAAATATTTTTGAATGAACTGATTTGGAACTCAACCTCGTAAAAGTATATTTTTCTACAAAAATATGAATTTGTCTCAAACTCACTTGTCAAAAAGTGACCACTTATTATGTTTTCTTTTGGTTTGCAGGACCTCTGTGTTTTACACATGGTGGTCAATGTATTTAGTTTGGGCCATTCCAGAGAGCCACTCGGACCTTTCAGAATCTCTTTTTAAGATCGTGTAACACTAATCTACTTTAATTTATAGCCCCTTTTTGTCTGCAGACCCAATAATTTTTTCTTTGCCTAATATATCTTTCTCTCTGTTTTCCCTCTTTTTCTCTGCTTCTTTGTCTCTCGGGTTTAGTGGTAAAACTCTTGACTGTTGGGATGGCTAAATCAACATTAAGCCATCCCATGTGGAAGAAAAGAAATCCAGCCGAAAACACACATGCACTCACACATGTGCAAGCATATGCACACACTAACGCACAAACTCAGCAGCTGTACATGTGCAAACAAACACATGAATCCATACGTACAGATATAACACACATTAACAAGCAGGGTGGAAAGACTGGGAGGAGGAGCAGGGGTGACAGTTTACACATGGATCAGTGTGCCAGCTATCTTAGTGTTTTTAATCTAAAAAAGTTGAGATTTCTTCCAATTTCAGAGACCACCCGTGTGAAAAACGTTTTAAAATGATGAAAATGACTGTTGAAAGGTAATAACATGCTTTGTGAGGAGAATGAGTAATTTAAGTACTGACTTGACAAAAACACTTAATGGCAACACTGTGCGAAGATATCCTGTGATGAATATCCACCAATTCATCAAGATTTCCTCTTCTCTTTCTGCCGCTTTTGCCATGTCTCTACTCCTACTGTATTTCCCCCCCCCCCCCCNCCCCAATTTCTGTTTTTTCACAAAATTAGTTTAATGGCTTAAAATTGAAATGTGTTTTGTGCATGATAAGTGAGAGAAAAACACTGTCTGCCACTTAGGGATGTCATGAATCATGCACAACTCAAAGCAGCTGTAGTTTGACACTGAAATAGTGGGATGGAAATTATGGAACGTGTGGTGGATGATGGATCTGCGTAGAAATTCATCTTCAACTCTGACATTGGTTCAGTGCCACGTTTATGCCAAGGAGGTTTCTCTGATGAGTTTTTAGCTGAGGTTTTTCCCTCATTTCTTAATGGCCAAAACCTTTCTGAACCTTGGTTTTGACAAACAAGCATTTCTGAGAAAAGACTGATTATTTATCCCATTTTCATTGATCCTGGGAATGTCTGACCTGGTTCTTTAAACGATTTTCTTTCTGTATCGTATCTTTCTCAGTCTCACTACCTCAGACTCGCCAGCTGCCTTAACAGATCTTCATACTTGGTCTTGATCCTCTTGATCTTACTGTTAGTGATGCCGCTTCAGTTGGTCTCTGTTGCTTGCACCGCCTTGTCATGGTGCCACTGTTAAGGGCTTTTTTCCAGAGTTTAAGGGCACTAGCTGAGGGTGTGTGCTGTGGTTCCTTTCTCCTGGCACTGGGTCATGATGTGAATCACCTTTTCTCCAGAGATTTGACAGGCTTGGTATGACAGCTTGGATGACAAACTTCATGTGCTCATCTCATCTGTGCTATATTATTCCCATCATCCTGCTGGCTCCGATTCCATCCAGTCCTGCATGCACTTCATCTTAAATTAACTTGTGATTTTTGTCTTTAGGGTTGTCAAAAAGCCCACAGTCCCACAGTCCCTGAGAACTCAACCTGTTCCACAACACTCTGCTGCATGCTTTTTCAGAGCAGCCATCGCCTTATGAGTTTAAAAAAAAAATAAATAAAAAAGCTCCCAGCTCTTCTCTAGCCTGTGATGTCTTCACTGAGACATTCATGAGCAACCCAAACTTGGATTTCCGCTTTTTACGGTTACTAATCATTCACTCTATTTTGATTTTATCAAACTAAATAAGAAAAGAGCGATATCTGGTCCTCCACATTATTTAAATAGAGATGAACAGTAGAGGAAATTGAGTTATTTGATTTTTTGCACAAATAGCAAAAGCATAATAGTAATTGAATGAGTGGTGCAATAAATTTGCTGCTCACAGAGACAAACAAGTAAAAAGACGCAAGTAATTTATGACTTCTCAGAAGACAACACGAACCCACAGCTCTCCCTTTATCTCTGCTTATTTCATTCACTCTCCATCTCTTGCACAACTTTCTCTCTCTTTCCTCCACCCAAACAGTGATGACAGCATGTCACTTGCACACTCAAGTTTACGTACATTTTCACTCCCCTGGGTATATGGTGGAACATATGATATGGCCAATGGCAGGAAGGGAGGGGTGGGATAAGAGAGATGAATGATTGATTGTCTGGAACACTGTAGTTGTCTTATAAGTGTTCATTCATGGTGTTGGCTTTGGGATTATACCGCTGAGCGTTAAAATCCTGGAAGTTCTGTGGCACTGAAATAGTTGTTATTCCTCTCAACAGCATGAAAACACATTATCGTGGTTATAAGTTTGTCTTGTTCTTCTTGGCACCAGTTTTATTTGAAATCAGGAATTGGGTGGGAAAAATAAACTGCTTCTGAGAACTATTTTATTATGTCTGTTATAAAAGGAAGAAAATATGTGAAAACTGGAGAGGATAAGCACAGTTTTTGAGATTTTTCATCTCCTCAAAACCATGTGTTCTAAGTCTGTGTTCTCTGATGCTATTTTCAGCGCATGTGGTAAAATGATTTTTGTATGGAAGATTTCACAAACCTGACAAAATCTGTCAACTTTAAAATGCTTAGCCAAGACTGATTTTAGCTTTGCCTCATTTTTCAATGCTAACAACTTTAATGGGATTCAATTTGACATTAAATTGCACGTTTGCTAGAGGCAACAAATCCCTGCAACCCTGACTCAGAAAACCATAATAACCTCTACCAAGGGGTTATGTTGGTCTGTTGGTTTGTTTGTTTCTTTGTTTTTTAGAGAGTTTCTGCAAATGTTATGAACCAATTGGTGGATGGTTGGTGCATGGTTTTGAGAAAAACCCATTAAACATTAGTGACAATCCAGATCCTGGGTTGGATCCAGGAATTTTTTTTGTGATTTCTTACAATTGCGAGAGGCTATTTCTTTCAGTTTGTTTTCAAAGTAATACACAACCTCAATTAAAAAGCAACAACAGGCATATTTATTGCAGGATAGATTAACTGGTGCATTTTGATCTGCACCTGGATAAGGATCTGAAATTTTTTCTCAGCCTGTTCAGCCTCGATGGAGATGTACTTTAATGTGTGCCTTTCTACTTTCCTCTAACTTTGTTTGCATGATCTTTAATTAGACCTTCTTCTTTAATGGCAGTTTTATTGTTGTCATTCTTATAATTCCACTTTCCCCCAATTTGGAGGCAAATTTTATGAATCTTTCACACCTTGTAACATTTTTTACTCATTTTTTTTGGCTTATACATCTATTTTTCTCCTCTCATCAAAATATCATTGGACACATTAAAAAAAAAAAAATCTAATGAGCATTGCTGTGGCCCAAATAACACACATTGGTTGTTCAGTCCATTTCCACTGACAAAACACCATTTGCTTCTCTGGCAGTAGACAAATTACAGCCACAGGAGCTACAATAACTTTCTCTCCTTCTCATTTCTTTCACTTCTTCTTGCTTATTTAGAATTTTACCACCATCTTTCCACTCTTTCTATCCCCCATTTATTCTTTCTTTCATTCCTCCCATCAGCCCCTCCTTTTCCCTTGTCCCGTGGGCTAAATCTGTAACTGTCCTGTTAGAGAAATAATTTCTGAGCCAAAGTGTCCTGGTCCTGGTCTCACTGCTTCTGATGAGAGCAGCAGACAGAGCTCTGGCAGTGCTACAGGTTGTCTGGGAGAAAGGGACCATTGGGGAAAAAAAAAAAAAAAAAAAAATTACGTTGTCAAGCAGACTAGAAAGGTCACTGAAGATGCACCCAGGATGCTGAGGACAAACAGTATTTTGCTCCATTGAAAAGAAAAAACACACAAGACAGTTCAGTCGTGAAGTTCCTCACCCAAGATGAACTCATAAAACAGACAAAAATTTGTTCCAGTGATACATCTTATCCAGCTGAAAAAGGTTTAGGCCTGTCTTATTGCTCTCTGCTTGCTTTGCTGCCATTTTTTAAAATTTATTTATATTTTGCTATTTTCTCTCCGACTCTGCTGAAAAGATCGTCTTCAGCTCATTTCAGTCTTTCTTTGTATTATCAGAATTACTCAACAAGTTATGACCCAATTCAGAAGAAACTTGCTGGACAGGTGAAATATGGCCCAGGGAAGAATGCATAAAATTTTAGTGCAGATCTGTATTTGATCTGGATTTCCTGCTGTTTCTAATGACAAGTAAAGCAGTTAAAGGATCTCCTTTAAAGAACCCAGTTCAAGGTGATTTTGCATGTTGAAGCCCAATAAATACTATTTTTTAAATACCATTTTTCAAACCATAAAACCGTATTTTAGTTTTCATATTATTTTGTCAAATCCCCTAATCTTACAAAATCAATTGTTCAGGTGATACACCCACCTTAAAATTCAATGTTTTGCCTGCTAACACCTATGTTCGATTGTAGAAGGTACAACCATTTTAATTTCTTGGCACTCTTCTCTTGACTATATGGCATACACGTCACGTACACATACATTTTCTTCCTTGTAGCTCTATGTTGGATCAGTTAAATTAAGTATCTTTGACAAATATTTCATACACGTCATGTCACTGCAATTGATTATTTATCTCAAGCATGTTTCAAGTCTTTACAAGATGATTTTAATAGTGTACTGTAATGAACTGAAACCAATGGCTGACTGGAAGACACAATAGGTAAAAAAAATTCTAAAATTTTCCACTCCAGTAGTATGTTTTGGAAAAATGGTTAGCAGTAATGTAACATGTATGCAGGTTGTATTTATTGGGCTGAAACTTGCAAAATCATCGGTATGTTCCTTTAAGTTGTTTTATTAGAATATCTGGCAGCATGATGATGTGATGGTTAACACTGTTGCCTCTCAGCAAGACAGTCTTGGGTTTGAAGCCCTTTGACAGCCCTGGTCATTTCTGTGTGGAGTTTCCATGTTCACCTCTGTGCTTATGTGGGTTTCCTCCACCATCAGTAAACACGTGTGTATTAACTTAATGCTCCTTCCATTACCAGCTTTGGCCAAGGCACTGATCTGGAGTTAATTTTTTTCTTGGCTTGTTCAGCCTTGGCGAAGGTATGCACTTATGACTTAAATTTTAATTTATGCCTCACTCCTTCCTCTGTCTCTACTCTATTGCTCTGTAAATTTGAAACGTCAAGGGCAGAAATTTAGTGGAAGAGTGGAAACAACTAAAATAAATTCCTGGCCATTTACTGTATTTGGGAAATAAAATGGTATTGCAGCAAAACCCTTCAAATATAACAGACATGGTTCACTGACCGCTTTCATGTGTTGAACTACAGCAGATGAATAAACTCTGGCAACATTACTGGAACAAATAAAGTCTTGCAATACAACAAGTGAGCTGGTTTTAGTAGTTGGCGGCAGCATCAAAGTCTGCCCTCACACCAGATGCATGGCATCATTCTGAGACAGAAATCACTGTGGTACCAGCCCCAATACATTATATTTGACTTGGGTTTAGGCTTTCCGCCTGTCTTAATCTGTTAATCCGAGTAGCCACAGTAGCTTGGCACCCTGCTGATATGAAGTTACTGTCGCGTGTGTGGAGAAGATGTTGCCACTTGTTGGTGGGTTTGAATCACCAAACAGCCCAGTGGTTGATGATGTCCTGGATCAGAAATGATCCATGGCACATAAGGAGCTGAGACGTCTGGCAGGTGAAATAACAAACTCTGGTGAATCACACATTTGAAATGAGTGTGGATAATGTGAACAGTGTGCACATGTTGTCCGTCTGTACGATCGTTGGATGGCACCATGATGACAGAAAGGGTCAGTATTTTAAGAGGGAGAATGTTTTGCATTAATAAAAAAAAATGTTACAGTTGACCACACACACACACACACACACACACACACACACACTGACCCTTTCATTGGGGTCTGTGAAGTTTGGAAACTCCCGTCACAGCCAAACACACACACACACACACACACACACACACCATTGGCACGCTGAATCAGCTTGTCATATTTCATACATTTAAACAAATTTTTTAACTTCAATTAGTCTGTTTTTCTTGGTTGACATGCAAAGCTTCATATAATATTATGAATCTGTTTTAACGTCTAAATTACTGAGGCCTGGTATGTCTTTGGTTAAACGTCTTGTATGTTTCTGTATTTTACTAGATTTATTGTATGGGTGTGGTGGGCAATTGCACTTTGCAAAAACTACGAAAGAGAAAGTTTAATGCTATTTAAAGCAAGTCATTCATCACTGAAGGAATAATAATTCTGTTGCTTTTTAATGATAAATTACCTTCAAAATTCAGTGCTTAGTGTTTACATGTCCATGCCTCAGGTGCATGAGACAGGGACAACTGTCCCTTTTATATAATATTTTGCCATGAAAATGTGTTGCAACAGTTTTAATATTGGGAGGAAGGCAGTGGTAGCAGTGACATTAAGGATGAACATCTGTTGATATTGCTTACATTCTACTTAGGTCTTTATAAATAACTGTGTTTTGACTCAAAAAATATCAGTTCAGTGTCCGAGGCAAAGGAATAACATTGGTCAAATAAAATACTTGTATGTCCCTTTAAATAGTTGTTATAGAGCTGTTATTTGGTCATTCCTGCAGTTTTGTTTATTGAAACAACATATGAAACAAGTGAAGGAAGGAAGGAAATAGGGAAAAATTGCATACGCGTCATTATTTTTCAAATCACCATATTGTCATGTCAGGTCATTATAGCAATCACAGCAAATCAAAAATCCAAGAATGTTTGTGTCTAGATTTTCATCCAGTTTTCATCATTTTCCAGCATTCTCAATGGGATTCTTATTCACCTCTTAATACACGAGTCACTATGCTACCTGCCCAGCATCAACATCTCTACGTTTATGTGATTAATACGTCTCTGTCATAATATCAAAACCATTCTTTCTTCAGCATGAATGGATTTTTTTTTTTTTTTCAATTTCCTGTAAAGGTCTTCAGGAACAGAACTTTGCTGTTCTTCCAGCACCGACCAAATGAAACCAGACCAGCAGTATGATTAGAGCTCCGACTTCAGACGTCTAATTTGGTGGCTCCTTGATGTGATGGTGGAGTTAAGATGGCAGAATAAAAGAGGAGAGGGAAGGGATGATGAGAGAAGAGGAGAGGAGAAGAGAGGAGAGGATTTAAAGTGAAGAGGAGGAAATTGAAACAGTGTGTGACCACAGAAAGGCTATAGACGGTTTTAATATGGCCCACTGAAAAGAAGGGGAAAGCCAGAAAAACAAAGGGGGTTTCAGCAGCTCCTCTTTTGCAAGCAGCCTGGCAGCTGCTAAAGCAGGGCGCTGGGTGGGTGGNGTGGGGGTCACGCACACGGAAGTCACAAGGAGTGTGATGAATGTGATTTCCCTCTTTTTCAACATTCCATCCACTTTCACTTAGTCCAACTGTCCTGACAGCTAGAATTTCTGAAGTTGTATTCTTATTCTAAGCCCCAGTCAAATCACACTTAATACAACAGCAACATGAAAAGTCGCATGCAAGAGGTACAACTGGAGTCCAACCTGCCTTTCATACAGCACAACAGTCAAATGATGCTGCAATACTGGTAAATTTTCAGCTCTGAGAATGTAGACGCTATGTGGCTGCTACTTACAGTAATTTACACAATTTGTCACATACCTATTCGGGTCTTCTTACAACTACGCACAAAATTTAAAATGAACAGGCATGACCGTGAGTAGCATTTATCATGATGGATCACAAACCCACATCAACCATTTTGACTTCCGAGAATACACAAGGAGGCTGGGGTAAATTAAGAAAATATTCTTGTCTTTCTTTAGCTTTTTAAATCATGTTATGCTGCCCTGGAGGAATAAAGTCTGAGGAGTCAATTACTAAAACAGAAATAGAGACTTGGAAAGAAATTACCCAGTGGCAGGAATCAGGGACATCTAAACCACATTTTTAGGAGGGATCTACTGCATAGCAGGACATAGACGCAAATACAACACACAGACAGACATAGTGACACACGTGCATAGACACGCACACACAGACAAATCCACATACAGACCATAACATATGCAAAAACCCCAAAGAAACACAGACAGTGCATGACAAACACATGGGACATATATACACACATGCACGCATACAGAGGCACTTGCATTGCCTTTTCCAGGATATGTGACGTGTGTGTCCTACATTTACCAGAAACTGTATTAACAATAACAACAGCAGCAAGATGATTGTATGATTATTACTGTCTGGGCCAGCGAGAGAGATTTAAATGCAAGAGAGGGCAGTGGAGGTCAGGACGAAAACAACATGAAAGACCCGTGAGTAGAGCGCTGGCTGACCTTGAAGTGCTTTAAACGTTTCAACGGTTGTCAGACTTCTAAAGGCCTGACACACAGCCACACAGACACACACACACACACGCCAGTCAGTATCTGACACGTTTATTTCTGTAACGTCCCCACAATAATCATAAATAAATAGAATGTGCTTTGTCACACCAAATACATCTGTCTCTTCCATCTTACCCATAGGACTTTCTAAAAAAGCAGAAAGTCTGTTAAAGATGAAAACACAAACTAATGTCCCGACATAGAGAACCTCTGAGCTACTCACCCACTTTTTCTCAACTCCTCTAATTATTTACCTTGTTCCAACTTTTGGTCTCTCTGAAATTCAGAACCAAAAGCAGTTTTTTTATAGCTTCCGTTTCACCGAATCCTGCCTCAGAGCATAAACACAGATCGATGATTTAAGACCATCATTGACCATTTGAACCTACATCCAGTTTCCAGATGTTCATTGATAAACTATAGACCTGTTTTAGTTAATGCACTCATACTGAACCAGAATACTAAGCCTACTGAATGCAACCATGACAGAGTGGCCTTCTCCCTAAACCTCACTACTGCTTTGAACCTCCTGAAGGTTTAGAGAGAGACTTAGGAGCTCAGCTCATAATATGGTTACTGGTTAGCCACTAGCGACCACACTCTGTTCTCTGATGTTGCCTTCAGAGGCCCAGTGCAGCTGGCTGATGGTCTGCTTGGCTGAGCGACACTCTTTGTAGTGTGGCAGGTTGCAATGGCTGACTGGGTGAAATGCAGGGAATGCCCCGTCACTGGATTTATGGCCCCTAAAAGCTTTTCCATTATCATGATAGGGAAAATAATGCAGCTTGAAACAGAGACATAGTGAGTCAGAATGTAACACTGTGTCTCACAACAAGATGGTCCTGGGTTCAAATATCAGCCCTGTTCCTTTCAAAGTTGAGTTCAAGCTCCACGCTCATGAGGCTTTCCTTCCACTGTGCAGCAGACATTCACCTCAAGTGGACTGAAGATGAGGCTGAATTGCTCATATATGAAGTAGCTGCAATTTTTCAGTAATTATTTACATGCACAAGAAACCAGGTTAGTAGGAGAAATCAGCAGCAATTTATATGTTTAATGAAATTCACACAGAGACGAATCAGATTTCTTCCTTACCCTGGGCCATAATTTTGAGCCACGATTGTTATATTTTAGCATATTTTTTTTAAGTTTAGTTTACTATAACTGTTTCGTACTATAAAGTATGAAGCTGCCACATTTTTTGATGTCTCAGTATTGGAAGAAAGATCACAGGTTTTCTTACTATTCCCTTGTTGTAATTTAATATTAGTCTACCGCTGAACTGTGGAAATTACTTTAAGAGCTCAAGGTTTTAATTTGGTCAATTTTAATTTTAATCAGACTGGGATTTAACTGTTTTAGATACAACTACATAAAACTTTAGATTACTCTTCCCTTTCAATCCACTGTACTGTGGTCACAGTGATACTTTGTCCTGGCACATGCACGCGTAAACCCCCGTTAGAAACACGGTTACATTCATACATGGTTGACAATCAGCTTTGTTCTAGAGAAGCTGGCCAGCTAAATAAAATGATGTTTCTCTGATCTTCTACTGCAATTACAGAAACCAGGTTTTTCACTTATTTGCCATTTAAGAAATCAAGTTAGTGCAGACAGCCAGTTACTGAGGTGAATGTAAATGCACAAAATGTGCAGACTGTTTTTGTGCCTTTTGCCCAATGCATGCTGGGTATTGAAGCTTCTCCTCTGACTCTAAACAGCAATAAACAAAACTGAGAAATGAGCGAATGGCTGGAAACACAGACATGATCATTGTTCAAAGCAATCCACTGAAAAAAGCTGAAATCACATTTAATGGGAATTGAAATGAACCAATTTTGTGAAAGTGAGCTGCGTTTAACTGAGTAAAAGAAAACTAAAATGTAGATCATCCTCTGTCTTGCTTGGTGACTTTAGCCACCAATCCAATGTTGTTAGCACAACTAAATCAGGGTAGTACAACAGGAACAGGGATTGGTTAGCATCACAGTGTGAAATTGCTCAGCCTCAGAGAAACACATGATTCATACAATAAATATGTGGCGTCTCAGCCCAGTCATACACCAAGGATATCCTGCTTGGTTTGGTTCACAGCTTAATAAAATAGATACTTTTACCTCAGTGATTTTGGGTCAGTGAATCATGCCATTTGGTCAATTGGTATTTGTGCTTTCACACCCTGAAAGAGCCACACCCTTACACAGAGGGTGTTTCGAAATGTATTACTACAATCATTTTGGTTTGAGTAGGAAGATTGACGCTCATTTCCTTTCCCCTGTAACCCGCATGAAATATTTTACTACTGACACGTCTTTGTCATAGCGATGGTCTTATTAAAGCCTAGTGAGATGAGATATAAACAGGAGATTTCACATGCTGATGCTTTCTCTTGGGCTGCAGAGAAGTGTGAGCTCTCCCACTTCAGTGACAACACGACACTGAGTAACACTCAGAGTAACAAACCTAGATGATGCGACTGCAAATTGATTTATTCAGACATGTAAAGGTTATAATTGGAGTAAGTTACCCCTGCGTGCATTTTCTCACCTCTCAAACTCTCCTCACTCTGATTACCAACACATCATGTATATTCGGTGAACCATGGAATTCTATTCATTCCATCCATGTGTATGTTGTACTCACATTTTTTGCATAATCGCAAAAAATCAGAGCATAGAGTGAATGTAAATGTAAATGTGTGAGTCAAGCCTCCACTGGACCAGAGATGATGATGTAAGAATTACCCAACTTCTTCATTCAACTGAATGAAGGCAATATCCTTCCTCTTGAGCGGATTGTTTATGGTGCAAACAAGATGTGAACTACCATAGTTCTCAACCAACTGCAAGGTGATCTGTTGATTTAAAACCAACATGGGCGTGGTACACATGGTTAGTAATCACCTTTGATTACCCATAGCAAGTCTGTGAAAAGTTGGAAGCTAAAACATTTTCAGATGAATATGTTAATATTAGCATGTGGTTTTATGTGCTCAATATGAACTTGATTCTCCTGTTGAGCCATCTGAAGGCAGCACATCTTCTTCACATAACGTGAAGCAATGTAGTTTTCTACACGTTCTCTTGACGTTCTTTCAAATTCAGCATTCTACTGGCATAGTTTTGTTTGGTATAAGGCCTGAATGATGACTATGACTAGAAATGTTCTCTTGTTGTTCCATGCTATTTAGCTATCCTATCATAGAGTAACTTCTTCCTGTTTCGATTTTGTCGCTCCGCCCCCAGACATTTCTGACAAATGAGCAGAGCAATCATTCTCACATGGCCTTTGTTGATATATATACATTGATATATATTTTGGTTTGTTTGGAATTTTTTTCTTTGTGAAATCAAACCAAACTAAGAGGTGGCTTTCCATTCACAAGCCTGCTTCTCTTAAATCTACACTTTCCATTAAACCTGTTCACCTATTAGCCTTAAGATTCAATATATCTGATATTACATCATGTTGACTCTAATCTTACACATCCTCACCCTCATTATCCTTCCTTGGCAGTGAATTTGAAGATTCCTGCCCCATGAAACACCTTTGTGTTGGTCTTGTCTTTGGCCACACAACTCTGCCAGCTTTTACAGTAGCATGCCCTTGTTTAATCATGTATTACACAAAGCTAATCTGCAAGGCGCTATTAAATGTTTACGAGCTGTAATGCGGGCTGTTGCTCATACAGTGGTTTATTAGCCCATTGCAATGCCTATTATTAAAGCCAAGGTATTTTATTTCAGTAATACAAAAAAAAAAAAAAAAAAAAAACTAGGTTGGTGGGATATTTAAATGAGTTTTGATAACATATCAGTACATACAACTTAGATATATCATACCCATACCATCATCCATATCTGGTGATGATTCTTGGGATTCAATCTGCAAATTAGTGAAATACAGACTTTGTTTATCCTGTGCAAATGCTGCTGCACAAAACACAGATGCCGGTGGCTAAATTATATGATGTCTGCAGATGACACTAATTCCACACAAATAGAACTTCTTGAATTTGATCAACTTTTGATCTGTCACCTAATCCCTTCTCCCCACCAATCCCCTCTACAAACACAACTTTCAGGAAAGTGGCTTTACATCTACCCATTACACACATTAGTAGATGTGATTATGATTGCAATTCCCATGTGATTGTATCTTACTGGGGCCAATAAAGGTAATTTTAACTCTGCCAACCATTACATCAACAGACCTCACTGTTTATTCACTCCTGACACATAAGTACTCTCTCACACTCTACCTCCTGTTGCTTAGCATTACCAGCAGTGGCTCAGTCTGGCCCACACACCATTCATGACAAAGTCTGTTCTCCTGGCTGGCCCACACTGCCTTCCCAGCATAGAGCCACTGTGTGATTCCACTGGGGAACATTACATTTCTTACTGCTTTTGAATGTGGAAATAAATAGTTTCCGAACAGAAGGGCATTGCTAAAATGTTCATAGGCATCACCAGCACATCGCTGATTATGACTTCCAAGGCTGCATTTAAACAAGAGAAAATCTATTTTTTAACTGTTCATAGCACAGATGTTTTCTTTTGACAGGTTTGCTGAATATAATGAATCCTAACAGAACTCATTTCCTCGCCAGTCCTGTTTGGACAGCCACAGAGCAATCATAGCCACAAGGAGAAAAAAAACAAATTATTTTTGTGGTTCCGGTGTAAAACTAGCCATAAACCGTAAACTCACACTTTAAATGTATGACAAACTAGCTCATATTACTTGTATACATAATAGTATGTGTTTTCCCAGGGTCATTCGTATTCTGTGTGGTTCAAGGAGATGACATGATAGATTATGCTGATTTTCCTCCAAAAGGAATGCATAGAATAACATCAGATTGTCCTTGGAATGAATGAAATTAAGTGTCCTACTGTTTATTGAAAAGGGAAGTTGAGCTTCACTGAACGCTTAGTCAGATTGGTGATATTTAATAATTCCAGAGAGGCTAATTTAGGGAAATACCCTGAATAGCTGTCTGTAATTCAAGGTCTCCATAATAATCCAAATCAGGGTGAGAGAAAAGAACAGCTGGTTGACTGATGTACATGTAAGGACTCAGGAAAAGGCAGAAAAATGTTTCATACCACGTGCAAGCTTCTCTTATTTACAAGTCATGCAAAGTAGACCAGAAAACAAAGAGATAACATACCTGAGACTTTAATTTCTGATGTCATCAAGAGTTGCTCTCAGGTGCCGTGGGCTAGTCATAATCCCTGCAAGGTTGAATAATCTGGAATGAACAGGACACATTTGATGATGTGGATAAGAAAACAATGACAGACTAATCTTTTCTTTATTTGGAAATAATACCTTCTCAATATGAAGGGAATTTTTTTTTTTAACTTGCACAAACAAGGTCAAGGAGAAGCTATAACAGGATATTAACAATTATTGGTAACAATCTAAATATCTAAACTTTCCACGTTCACTTTGAACACATCTAAGTAATCCATAAAATCCAGATAGGCTCTCAGACACCAAATAAGCCTTATTCATTTTTATTTGGCATCTGTAAATGTTTTGATTCGATCCTGCTAAGAATCTATTGCATACCACACATTTTTAGGAAGGATATCATTTTGGAGAGTGACAGCTTAGTGACATCCGAATAAGTTCGGAAAACAAGGATGGACAAGAAAAAATACTCTAAATTATCCCTAAAATGTATCTCTCAGATTGGAATGAATCTGTGATCCCGAAATCCTTCTTGACCTAGATGTAAGGTCAAAAATACCAGACATGTTGCATCTATCATTTCTCTAAATTACCACGTTTCGGTTTCAGCTAGCACCTCCAAAAGACATTTTTCCTCTAAACTGTTGCTGTAAATTGGGGTAACATTCCTCAGCTCCAGTGCCTCTTTCCTAAAGGGTGATGCGAGTTTGGAGGCAAAGCTTTCTTGTTTGATCCTCATCAAGGGATTCAGGGATACAGGGAAAACAGGTGGAAGTGAATAGCTGTCATCAATTAAACTGATTAGCAGCAGCGCTCAAAATAATTAAAATGACAGCAAACAACTGGCAAAACTGACACATACACACACATGCTGGTGATGCTATTCCTGGCATTCAGCTGTTCTGATGATTCCCATCCCACCTCCTGTCGTTGACATCAGGGGTCATTTGTCCTTTTGGCACTGGCATGTATTCAAGTGTGTGTATGTAAATGTCTCCTGCCTGCCCTACACGCATACTTACAGGTCCTCCTCTTCTTTTAACAGAGCGGTCTGGTATTCCCTCTTTCTTTCATGTGGTCACGATGACGCTTCCAAGAAAGTCAAGCGGTCCGAGAGTTTGGCCGCAGCGTGACCGTCAGCGGGCCACTGCTGTGGTCAGAGAGGGAGACCTTGTTGAAAAGAAAACCTCACGTGGATAGATGGGGGGAGTTTAACAAAATTCTCCTCCCGACAACCTCTGTTAAACAAATATTGTGTCCTGAAGGCCCAAAGGAATGTATTCACTGATATTTATTTATTCCCTCTCCTCTAGTGTCTTTTTACTTATTCACCATCTTTGAGATGAGGATCTACATATCAGATGAGCTTTTCTTGTATTTATTTTCTCTCCCTCTCTGTTTTCTTGCTTTCTCATTTTTGTGGCATTTTTCCATCAGTGTACCTATCAATTTCTTTCTCCTGAAGGATTCAACGGTTTCCTCTGTTACATTTCCAGTCAGTCATACCCCAGCTCAGACAAATTTAGGTTTCAATGCCCTTTTACTGGCAATGAATCCATCAGTGGATTTAGCTCATGCTCCTTGCTGACCGGAAGTTTAACAAGTTAAAAAAAAATCAAAGTATAGGTCTGTCTGTCTGTCTGGTCTAGTCTAATGTTTTGTATGTGTGTGTGCCTTACCATGGGTCATCATCGCTGTAAAAATAGTCTTGAAGTACATCTCTTTAGAAAAGCAAACAGGTATAATTGGGTTTAAATTGAACGATTTAGATGTTGACTGGAAACTCTGTGTGACCCTCTGGACCTCTTACACTTAAATGTCAGATAGGATGAATGTCAGTGTGTGTTTGGTTGAGACTGTGTCGACAGGTAACACACAAATGGCCCACATATGGTAAATGGACCGCATTTATATGGTGTTTTTCAACCTGAACATGACAAAGTACCTTACAATGCCTCTCATTCACCCACATGCTCCAGACCACAGATTCCAATGGTGGTGCAGCTGCTATGCAAGGTGATGAGCTGCTCATTGGAAGCAGTTTGGGGTTCTGTGTCTGGCTCAAAGACACTTTTGAACACCCGGGTTTTAAAAACATAATAATGTTAATATTGTGATCTCCCTGGTTTAATTTGCATGTGAAAGAAACACCCCTGCTAATCTAGTTTCTTTGCATTAAAAAAAGAAAAAGCCAGACTATTGATCTTTAACAATTATTTGTAATTTTTTGTAGCTTGAAATGCTTTGCTCAGTAGATAACATCTATATCTATATACAGAAACAACTGTACATCACACCTTTTTTTTTTTTTTTTTTAACNTTTTTTTTTTTTTTTTTAACACGTGGATGTTGAAAAAGGTCAACTTTTCAGAAAAGCACTCTGTGACTGCTTGCTAGCAGCCCCCATTTTTTCCACATGGGGTTACAAAATCTGGATGTGTGTGGACAGGTGAACACACCACATGGACCCCATGTGACTGGGCATCTTCCTGTGTGACATCAATTTGTCCGTATGAGCCCGTGTGCCCACGTGGACGCATCAAATATAAAGCAACCTTTATATTGTCATGTTTATTTAGGGATTTACCACAGATGTTGGGCAATGCAGAAATATGGGCTTCTTTCAATCAACAAACCACTCCCACCTAGACTTAATCAGTTCTATGAATATTCTTACACAAAAACACAGCCTCTGCCAAGAACACACACATATACACACACAATTACAACAACACATTCTCTGATAACTGCCTTTGTATGACACACATGGACACCCCCTTACCCGCTGACTGCATGAACTCATGCCCACCCAACCACAGACCCACCCACACACGCTTAAACATACACACACGGCATGCCTACATACAGACAGGCAGGCAGGCCATTCCTCTGAGCAGAGTTAAGTGCGTAGTGCTGGGAAAACCTGGTCCTCTCTCACCAGGACATCAGTGGCGTCCTGGTGAGAGAGCAGGAAAACACGCTGCTGTTTCTGAGGCTGCTGGCCTGTTTGTCATCTTTTCCGAGGTAACCAGAGACTGCAGGAGATTAGCCCAGTGGAAAATACTCACGGAGGTAATGACGGAAAAAGACAACAATGCGAAAATGTTCAACTCAAGTGGAAACCCCGTTGTCAAGTCTCGATTATGTCATTTTTAAAGAAGCACACTTGGCAATACCAGTGATTTTGCATGTTTGAGCCCAATAAATATAACATGAATACATGTTTGTAAAACTTTACCGCCTACGGATGCGTCACCACACCCTACGGGGAGTCCCCCTCCTGTACGGAAGGGTTCAGATCACTGGCTACCTCCTCTCAGTAACTTACTCTAACAGTGATCAACAGTAACCTCATATCCTGTCCTCTTATATTAAATACAAAGAGTTAGGTATTAGCGCCTCTAACTGAGAAAATATAAATTTCTCTCAGCCAGACCTGGGATGCACCACAGATGTCTGCCTTGAAGTTTCCTTCAAGTAGGACTAACAAGATGAGCCGTCTCCTAAGGTTTTGCTGATATTACAAGTATGTCTAACCTCCTACTTTTATCCCTGGAAAATCCTAAAAATATGTTCTAAAAAGGAGATGTAAAATGTGAATCAGTGTGGAGTGAGTGGATACATAGAGTTGCAGTAAGAGAAAACCCTCTGAATTAAAAAAGGTAACTTACCTCCTCGTTCAAGTCCTGCTTTTTCCCCATAAGAAAAAAATTAAAAGACAACAAACCTCAGAATATCCTTTTAAAACTTTATTATAACCCAATTTGCAGTACAAAAATTCAAACAATAAAAGTATTCCTGCAGTACAAGTCAAATAATGAACGTACTCCTATACAATGAACACCTAAAAAGAGTAAGTATTTATTCTCCTGAAAGGCATACAATAAAAATATTCCCATACAGGGAACTCCCAAAAAGGTGTAAGTATTTACTCTCCTAGAAGGCATACAATGAAAATATTTCTACACAGAATCCCTGAAAAGGGTAGTTACTTATCCTCCTGAAAGGAAATCAAACAGAAAGCAATGACCCTGAGAGGCAAAAGCCCCCCTTAAGGGGCAAAACTCCCCT
>VXCM01003960.1:34310-75859 GCA_014773175.1 Lucifuga dentata
GTCAGCAAAATCTCCTCCTCCTTGACAGATGTACCTCCCATTGTGAAGTTAGCCATTTGCTGTTTACAACATGGAATTCCTCTCTTTACTTCACTTCTTTCTTTCACACCAAAAACCACATTTTATTCCATACATTTACTCTAAGTATGACCCATAAGCACAAGAATTAATTTTATTTTCTAATCACCTTTAAATATAAAGCATCTACTCTTAAGTCTTGATTCAACTAACATAAAACGAATGAAAAGTATAACAAACACCTTTAAAAATGATATGAGGAGTAATAGCAAAATATATGAACACGAGAATATATAAGTAAAAGAAAATACAAGATGCATGAGGAATACAAGAGTATATGATGAGTACAAGCATAGCAAAAGAAACATTCAAATTCTTATAGATTCTTCTACACCTCAACACCAAAAATTAAGAGTAATATAAAATGAGGGTCAATATAAACCGCAATCAGAAAGTAATTACTATCAAGTGACGATTAACATGAACTACCAGTGAAGGTTATTCTACGTTATAACATAAAACAACTCTTAAAGCAAACTTTATTAAAGAAGCAAGAATAAAAATAAAACAGAAACTTCATAACATGTAGGCATGCATAATATTTTTCATGGCAANGAAGCAAGAATAAAAATAAAACAGAAACTTCATAACATGTAGGCATGCATAATATTTTTCATGGCAAGGCTGCAATGAACTTTTCACAATATCACCTTTCTCAACAATGTTACATTACTGACATGATTTATTTTCCAAAATATACTACTAGAGTGATAAATATTAGAATTGTTTTTCCTGTCTTCCAGACTGCCATCGATTTCAGTTCATTCCAGTACACTATAAAAATAAAATTATAGAGATTTGAAACATGGTTGAGATTGGTAATCATTACAGCAAACTAGATGTACAGTATTAAATTTTTTGTCAAAAGAATGTAATTTTAGCATTTTAACACTGAGCTACACAGAAGAAAATGTATGTCTCCACCCCAGCCATAAAGTACCCAGGAGACGACTGCTTTTCCCAAAATGTTCACAATGGTGCGTGCGTGCTAGCAGCTGAAACATTAAATTTTAAGTTAAGTCTTTTGCTGAACATTTAATTTGTAAAATTAGGGGATTTGACAAAATAGCACAAAAACTAAAATACGGTTTTATTTGGAATTATTTTGGAAAATAGTTGGCAGGAATGTAATGTGTATACATGTAGTATTTACTGGGTTCAAGCATGCAAAATCATGAGCATGGTACTTTAACATTAAATGTAAAATCATGGGGTGATAGTACATCATAGCAATAAAAGAAAGCACAGCAGGGCTGCGAGGAAAATCTGTCTCCAAGTCATAATCAAGTCTTTTTTGTTTTTCTTTTTAAATAAGCAAGAGCTCTGCAATCCATTTGTAGGATACAAAGACAAGAGGAAGTGAACCTGAAAATTGTTAAAAGTGTTAAGTTACAAGACAAACTGCTACTATGATCTGCTCAGTGGTAAGTTTTATTGTCATAGGATCTGAATGTTATTTCAGAGACCTTTCCACAATGCTAAGAAGAACATTTGACTGATTTCTAGCCTGTTACATTACATCATCTTCATTCTGTCTGTGTGTCTCTCTGAGGAAAAACAAAAATTAAGTAAAATTAAGTTAAAAGATGCCATGGCTGTGTGGAATACAAAATTATTCTTGTTGAAACATGGAAATATTGCAAAATTATATGTCAGATTACTGACTTGCTGCCAAAATCTACTTCCTATTTCTTTTCGGTTTGCAGTTTTATTTTTATTCCAGTGATTTTATTAAAGTGTATCTAAGGTCTCCAAGGGTGAGGCCTTGTAGTGTACAGTGTATGTACAGTAGTTGCACAGTGTGGCCAGCTTTACTTTGGGTGTGTGCCACTGTAGATTGTGGCTGGTAAGTAGGAACTGCTTTGCCACACGCTCATTTTGGATGGTAAACATCAGGCACAAACACACACATTCAGCACTCTTTTCACGAAACGATTTAGACAAACAAGGAAGCAGGCAGCTCCCTCTTGTCTGTTGACTTTCCCTGACCATCACTTTTCCCCTGCTGGCAGCAAAATGCCAAAAATACTGTAAAATAAGTCCTTCTAATTCAACTGAGCTTGTTTGAGATGCATAACTGTATCTGGTGGTTTCCCAGCAAAGAATTGTCTGTAAAATAGTTCTTTCAGTCTTAAAATGGATAAAATCTAGCCTTTCTGAGAGTCGTAATGCTACAGTGTATCTGATTTTATGGAGCTGATAAATATTGCATTGGATTTCACTTTGGACCAAACCTAAATGTTTATTGGTGCATAGTCCACGGTCTAGTTCACAGCAAAGTTTATTATGGCTAAAAGATTCAATATCACATTTCCCATTCAAAACAATACATGGGTTGTTTTAGCAACATCAACTTCAGTCTGTCCTACTGTAATTATGCAATCTCTCTCTCTCTCTCTCTCTCCNCCCCCCCCTCTCTCTGACTGCCTGAAGGGTCTTATGTGTGAGCTTGTTGACTACTGGTGAATTGATAAATATTTCAGATTTTGCATGTTAATTCAGCCCGGAAGCACGCCAGGATATGCAATAGTCAACTAGAAAAAGGAGTAACTATGAACTAAAAATCAATTCATTTGAATGTATACATACAGCATTTAGTGGGCAGTCATGGGAAAGAGTAGACATGCTTAAAATATCAAGATATCCACAGTAATAGTTGCTTCATCATTTTGTTTCATCTCTTCTACTGTTAATAAATCTACTGTAACTTCTACTTTTGCGAGTACATGACCTTATTAAATTAGACTGTTCCATTGGATTTAGCAATAAAGAAATACTTGTGCTTTTAGTGCAAAATCATCAAATTATCATAAGCATACAAATCATCGAATTATCATAACCATACTGGTTTTTAAAACTGGCACATTTTCAAGTTTTGAAACTGGCAAATTTGCGAGTTTAAAAACTTGAAATAATGCTCCCTTTTTTTTTTTTTTTNCCCTTTTTTTTTTTTTTGTCTTATATGGCCCTAATATGTCGTCGTAGGGGATGCATTATGCTTTGTGTTATTTCCCCTCATTTTATAGTACAGTATAATATAGTAGGAAACATGCTATTTGTAAAAGGTTATAAAATGCTTATAAAATGCATCCAATAAGACAAACTCAAAGGTCCTGAGCTGCCCTTAATGCATCATTTTTGATGCATTAAAAATGCATCTTACAGAAGTCCTTTGTGTCTGTAACATGTTTTCGTCAACATGTAACACAATTGAATTTAGTTAGCTACATCCATGACGTGCAACGCTAACGAGGGAGTGTTTTGCCAGCATCCATGTTTTGCAGTCCCTGTGTGTTATCATCTCTTCCTGCTGTACCCACATCTTAGAAACTAAATCAGTGTTCATTTTATCAGGAGTTGGTGCCTCCCAGCTCTTGATTGCCTAAACATACCTAATCTAGATAATCAGGGGAGCAGGAAAAGATGGAATATATGATACCTGGCTGCTATACTTGATAAATGTGCAGCTTTCTAGCTTCTTATTTGTTGAAGTCACAATGGTGTATTGAATATACAGCATAAATTTAGCATGAAACTACAATGGGGGAAGCAAATTCATTATTTTTCAACAAATGCTGGTCTGACATCTACATCTCTCTACATCTTATCTCTACCATTGCATTGTGCAATGCACTAGAGAGCAACTAGAAGGCCCAGTTAGTCCTTTCTGACCCTAGTCATCCTTGTTCGGTGAGTTTTGTTGCTTCCTTCTGATCAGAGATAGAGTACAAACTTACTCAGTGTAGGACCAATAGATACAAGCACTCCTTTATCCTGGTAGCTATTAGTTTCATAAATAGCTCACTGTAAGATTTTTTATTATATTGTCTTGTTTGATGTTAACTGTTTTGTGTTAGTTGCTGCTGTCTACAAACCAAATTGCCTCATGAGAACAATAAAGCTGGATTAGATACAATGGGCATGCTGTGATTTATATAAAATTTGCTGGATCTTATGCATGGAGATATAAATCCATACTCATTAAAAAAAAAAAAAAAAGTTTTTGCATTCTGACTTTCTGACTAATTTAGAAGACTGGCCACAAACATAAGAGCCTGATGTTGCACTATGTCTATTCACATCAATGGATTTGAGCACTCCTGTGAGGAAAGTGTCACTACTCAATCAGGCAGACATGCAGACGTGCTTTTTTTGTGAATGATGCCTGTTACACGGGAGGCTTGGGAGGATTTCCCCTCCAAAGTACATACATATAAATAATTTTCACAAACCTCACAAGAGAAAACAAGGTGACCACATCAGTGTCCTTAAACTCCAGGGATCCCTCTAGTGTTATTTCTTCTCTCAAGGTCACATGTGACTCACTGCTTTGACTGGCAGGACTTTGAACAGTGGGCAAAAGGTGCACTGGAAGCCTCTTTTTTTCATGCCTGTCTCTTTGTGCTGATGTCTCTCTGCTCATCTCTTTCACTTTCTTCGCAATTGCTCCATCTCTCTTCCTGTCTTCCAACTTCATTCACTTTCACTAATGTGCCCTCCTCCTCGTGTGTCCAAATTCGTCTCAAGATATGTAAACCCCATACTGATAATTTCAGTATCCTGTTATCCTGTTGAGGCTTTTTCATCAGTCAGTAAAATAAAGACTTGTCCACTATGATTTTCATCTCAGGGGCCCAAGCAGTGAGAGATATATAACACACTGAAACTAGAACTCTGAGGTGGACCGCAGGAAGGCGGAGAGGAGAATTTGAGAAGGTCAAGAACCTAACATGGCAACACGGTTCTTCTCTTACTGTACAACAAACATATTGTATTAAAGTGGTGTGGACTGGGTTTCCTGAAAACATTTTGACTTACAAGAGAACTAAGCTGACCTTAAGTTTAAAATACATACAGCGCAGTTTTTTCAGGTGATGAATGGTACATATGTGAACAATTTCATAGTTGACCTTAATGGAATAACATGTAGTTTGTGCGTGCGTGTGTGTGAGGTAGCTATGATGTTCATATAGTTCATGGAGAGTAAAGGCCCCAGTATACTTAAAAAGAGAGATTAAAAGACAAAAGAACATGCTGGTGAACATGTTCTTGAAAATCATTTGCAGTCCTTAAAGAGCATCTCAACACCAAATCCACTTTTTTTGAGTTATTAGGTTATATGTGAAGTCACTTAATAATGCCAGCAATTGATTTTGGTGCCAAGTGTTCATTGTAAAGGCCACACTTTCCCTTTTTCCACCAAAAATGCTGTGGCGGCCCTCCAGATCTCAAAACGAGGCAGACAATCCATGATAGTGACATGTACTCTACACCCCTAGGTCCACGAGGCCCAATTTGATTTGGGGTCACGTCTCTATCAAGACATATAAAAACAGATACATTCTTATGGGGGGGGGGAGAGAGAGAATAGTGGACCAGCTCCTTTTTTCACCTCCTTTTTTTCAGGATCTGAGGTAAAACAGGAGGATTAATGTGCTTTTTATGAACTTTCTTTTGTTCTTGTGATAACTCCCCCCGGGCTGTATTTGGTCCAAATATCACATGACTTGTGCATCATTGCTAAGGCGCCATTGGGCAGAGCTCAACCAGCCATGGATCTATTACAACCAGGGGCCTTAGGGGCCCTGCAAAAACAACACTGAAAGAACCTGAATCTTGCAAAATGCAATTTTTGTCCTGAAAGGTTGAACTTCTTATAAAGTATACTAGGGCCTTAAGGCTTTGGATGTAGATGAGGTGGATTGGTGTATAATGGATCAGTGTTTACTGCCAGAGGCCTTGGATTGTGTCCCATCTAACACCAAGATTACCGCTGACTTATTAAAAAAAGAAAAAAAAAATCATGTTGACAATGTTTTCATTACATCACCAAATATTTTCCATGCATAACCTTAACCATTCCTTAATCATCCTTTAACCATAATTTAACATTGCCACAATTTGTTTCCAACCTCAATTGGTAGTGTTAGTTTCCTAAAGATAAATATATGTTGACCGTACTACTAGTCTGTAGTTTTTAAAAACGTTGGTGGGGAATATTCAAAACAATAGTCTTGTACATATGCTGAGAGTGTTGCAGAGTCCTCCAATATCATTGTAATATTACAGATAGAGACAATAAAATCATGACTGGGAGGACTCATGGGGCTTGATGAGAAATTGGGCTATATCCAAGATAATAAAAGGTAATAGGTTAAAGGGTACATGACATCCTCTATGGGAGAGAGCAACAAAAGCCTTTTAATAATCTAATCCAGGAGTTTTGGTCAATATATTCTGACACCTTCAGCACCAGCCTCTCAACAGGAATGCCTATGCGGGTTCCCCAGAGCAGTCTGTTCTTCTCATTGTGATTGCTCAGTTGGAATAAAAAGCACGTGACATAACAGTTTTTATGTAAAAATGAAATGGAAAAACTGCAGTGAAATGCTGCAGAAGCAGAAACAGCCTGCTCAGCCTGCCCAAAATAGTTACCACCACAAGAATGTCAGATGCAACCTAATGAAAATCAAAGTCTTAGCCACATCAGCAGAAATGACTTCATTGTCACCATCATTATCATCATAATCATCATCATCATCTCTCTCTCTCTCTCACTCACACACACACACACACACACACACCTTTTTGCCTCAGGTCATCATCATCAGACACAGCAGTTATCAGTTCCTTTTTCCATTCATTTGTCTGGGATCTGTTATGGAAATAAGTGGGATGGAGAGAGAGAGAGAGTGCACAGGTATTTCAGATTAATTCACAACCACACAAATACACATGTACGCAGAAGTAACCAGGCACCTGCATGATGATCATGCTGGTGCATTTTTGTTTGTATGCAATTTTTGTTTGTATGCAAACAAGATGGCAAAAGGTTCACTCACCTATGTTTTTCAGCACTGTGAAGGAATTAATTTAATCACCCCTGCTGTAAAATTTCAACAACTTAACCATGACAAGTCTTCAGCTTCACAGACTTTTGGCATTCTGATGCAATCTTCAGACCTTTATCCTTACATAATCCATGATCCATAGTTTGACTTGTTCCAAGCTAAAAGGACCAAATTTATTTTGATTTATTTGCTAGAGAAAGTGTGTGTGTGTGTGAGAGAGAGAGAGAGAGAGAGAGAGAGAGAGAGAGAGAGAGTATGTGTGTGTGCGGCTTCAGTAGCATTTGGTTCACCTCGTATTGCCCACATTTACGCTACTCATACAGTAACTCAAAACCTCTTTGCCAGCTTGTTCAGATATCATGTAAGCTTACTGTGTGTGTGTGTGTGTGTGATTGTGTGCTTGTGAGAGGGTGTGAGTGAACATCCAACTTCTGTTCCGCCATTGTTGAGGCAAACCCTGACCTCGATTGCTGAGAGATGTGTGTATTTTTGTATGATTTTGCATTTGTGCGTGTGCAATTCGTCATCCTGTGGTGAGCCGTGACCTCACCACTAAGATTTCCCTCACATGCCTTGTAGACTTGTAGGTGGGTGTCTATTTTCTCTGATTACGTTGAGATTTTCTGCTTCTACGTCAACCATCTCTGACATTTTGTCATCCTTGTATGTGCATGCAACCGTGAACAATTAAGAAAAGACAAAATGTGATATTTGGGAAAGAAAAGCAGATTTGTTCAGGTTCCTTTGACGTGATTGGTCTTGTATCAACATCATGCAATCAGATCCAAGCATGGGAGTGCCCTTTTGGGGTGAAGGAAACAAGAATGGTGATGCAGATTTGGCCTATTTTCTTTTGAAAACTTAGAACTCTGTTTTTCTTTGTGACTTCTCCGTATACCAAACTCTCATTAAACTCTTTCTGGAAAGCTTTCTTGAAGATTTGACAAACTAGAGAGAATGACGGTATCACATAATTCCAAGAAAAAAAAAGTGTAAAAAAAAAAAAAAACTCTGAAAAATAAAATGTCCTATTGTTTGAATTGCTTTAGTCAAGAGTGCCCAAACTTTTTAACTGAGGTCCATTTTAAATGAGGTCCATGGCATTTTCAGGCCTGTTTGCTCTGGTCCGAATCAAACTGTTACAATGATGCATTTACTGGTTGGTTTGGTTCCATTTCACACAGGAAAAAAATCTGACCAAACCAAATTATAGCAGCAAAAGTCATGTAAAATGTAAATGTTTGTAAAATGTAAATTTGTAAAAATATAAAGTGTAGCAGAAAATGAATAATGTAGCAAGATAAGAGCCTCCAAACAATGTCAATTTTACTATATGTGTCACTCGACCATAGCCAGCTAAATAAGCTGTGCCATGCTGCATTAAAACCTTGATTTTCTTGAGGGAAAAAAGCAAAACCAAACAGCTGTCAGTTCCGTTAATGGCAGATGTTCTGACGTGTTTTCAGCAAAGGGTTAAAACTCGCTAAACACCATGACTCCATAATTCCTGGATGCAGGTTCTTTCAATCTCATTTTACCCCGAGGCCCAACAGTCACAAGCTGCGATGGCTCACTGTTCAAAAAAAAATGCTATCAGTATCTTGATGTGAGAGCACAGTTTGGTTCTGAGGTCTCAAGCTTCATGTTCTGCTCTGCACATGTTGTCTGCATCAATCCTGACAGAGTCTTTCCACATTTCTCTAATAGCCATTCAAATAAACATATGTACTGGTTTTAATAAATGATTTGACTGCTTCAAATAAACATGTCATTGTATTTATATGCAGTCAAACCAGGCCTCATACTTTAGACACAAACATATGCTGGAAAAAGTTTATTAGTCTTTCATGTTTTTTTGTTTTTTTTACACTGATTAAAGTGTAAAGTGTTTTGTCTTTTACTTTGACACACTATTTTTCAAATACACATTAAACATTTTTGACATTACACAATTTACATTAGTGGATACAAACATACGGAAAATATTACTGTTAAGTGTTATGTCATTTTTACTCTATCAAGATGTTTCAGTAGCCAGAAACATGTGAAGCAGATTATTGGCTTTCTTTCATGTTAAATAAAACAAAAATTTCTGTTACAGGCTGGGTGTGGCAGTCAGCAGTGACATTATACTGAATAGTATATTATCTTGGTAGTACTTTATTATATGCCAGGAGATTTTGCATGGGTAGTTTAGTGTTTATTGTGATATTATTTTAGGGATTTCTGTAGTATTTTTAATCAATACAGTAAAGTCATTTATTTCATTATTTTTTAAATAAAATAATTTAAATGTATTTTTTTTTTATTACTATTTCAATTTTTAAATTTCATTTTATTTTTAGTTCATCCCAGGGGTGTAACACATCTGTTAAATCCTTGGATGCTAATCAAGTCCCTGATTCACGCCTACACAACTCACTACTGTGCGTAATCGCGACGCAACTCGTGAGGATGAGGATGTATTTTTAGGGCTGAGGAAAGAGGGAAAGGGTGAGGGTGAGGGGGTGGGCGGGGNCTGGAAATAGGTGGGTGGGTCTCGCTCTCTCCCCTGTATAAGTAGTGATCTGTGATGGAGCCCATCACACCGCAGTTCACTTTTACGCAGCGGACATGAGCGCTCGGATAGTGAAATCCAATCCGGCCATGAAACTGAGAGTGGTAAGTAACCAGCATTTTTCATCTCTTCTGCCTGTCTTGACTGCTTCGCTCCTCACACGTGTTACACTGGACCTGGAGAGCACTTTTCACGGGAAGAGTGACATTTCTCAACCTGGTTATTTCTCTGGTGGGATGAATATGATGCGAGACGGGGATTAGTATTGTGCGACGCGCTGTACGCATTCCTGTCAGTTTGTTGTAGCATCAGTCACTAGCTTCACTACAGATATATTATTGTCATATGGAATAGCAGATGGAGAGCAAAAAAGACAATGTGTTTTTGGTGATGTCAGATTGCTTCACATCTATATTGTCCTCAGAAGTTCAGTCAGTTTGGAGATCTGACGTTTTGGTAGTAAAAATATATATTCAGACACCATGTCTTAACTTGCTAACGTCATCACTAGCTTTAAGTGGGCAGACTTCCCCGAGCATTAAGGAATTTAGTTATTTCCTTTAATTAGAAAAATGCCATGTGAGCAGCCCACACTTGACATTTTATCTACTTGTGTATACATAATATAAAGTAAAATCCTGCACTAAATTATTTGATTACAAATTCTTCTCAATAAGTGTATGATATGCATGCATCATCAGTCAAATAGAGAATAGCATTACTGCCACTTTTAGATTAAGATTAAACATACCAGCAGGTGTAAACGCGACCTTCCTTCAAGACTGACATACAGTATATTATGTGATAGGTGGGGGATAACAGGAACATCTGATATCATAATAGCATAATTACATCAGTTCTGCAACAAATTGAAATGAATTTTGTCATGTTCATTTTTTTTTTTAAATATCACACCTGTATTTTTTTTTTTTTTTTTTTTTTTGAGTATTAGCTTGTATTTTCTTGTGTGGTATTCCTATACTGTGGCCAATTCCTGTCTGTTCATACACATTACAGCAACCCAGCATATGCTGAGAGAATGTTTTACAGAAAATCAAAAGCAAATTCTGTCTTGAAAAGCATATATTTTTGTTTTTGTCAGCCTTCTTGTCTTTTAGGATTTGAATGAAGCTCATGTTTCTCTCACCTCTTCTGAGGCAACTTACTTTACAGAAAACAGACCTATTTACAGTTTGAGTCAATGAATGAAAGGTTACATCAGGTTATAGTTTATTGCTTTCTGTATGGGAAGCTTGAAATAAATGAAATCTTTCACACTTAAAAGTGAAACAAGAGGAAGTGGGTAGTAGATGATGTTTAATGTAGGTTTGTTGTTGGAATAATTTGTACTACAGCTCTTCTCAGGCATTTTTAAATGTTTGCCCTGGGCTCAAAGCATTAATTCCTCTACTGTGTTTTGCATGTCGTGCTGCATGTTTTGCATATGTTCTTGTAGAGATGTGTATCAGGGCAGAAACAGATCATACACTGTAGGTGCATAACACTGGACCCACTATCATTCCATGTGGATTGCATGCTTGTATATGGGTGTGTGGGTGTGTGTGTGTGTGTGTGTGTGTGAGAGAGAGAGAGAGAGAGAGAGAGAGAGAGAGAGAGGTTCTATTTCATGCTATACTTGGTCAGTCAATAATATAGTGGCTCTACAAGGCAGCAGAATACAAGTGAAAATGTGCCTGTAATTTAAAATTCCATTAAAATGACACCATCTGTAGCTCCCGTTAAATTTGTACTCCTGTTAAACAGCCAGACAACCTGTCAGTCAGGCAGCCAAACGACTTGTTATTGCAATATCCATCTGCGTGTACATTTACTTTCCTCAGTCAATCAGCCAGTCCATCATTCATATGGCCAGACAGTCATCTATAGAAACAACTACAAGGCCAACGAACAAACCACTCAGTCAGTCTCATCTGTCAGGAGCTGGCCAGTAACTTCACCAGCAAACTTAGTATTGAAACGATCTGCACCATTTCCTCTGGCCACAGGATGCCTTGTACCTTTGGACAAAATTGATCAGTCAGCCAGTATTCCAGTCAGTAATTTCTATATTAAAGGTCCATTCCCCAGTTTAGGGCTAAAGAATTGCTTTTTCTTGGAAATCTAAGGTTGGTTTCACATGATCAATGATGAGCAATATATGATTGTGCATTGGGAGCTGAGCAATGACCCCCAATGTTGTGGCACACCACCTTGAGCAAAATGCACCGCTCAGATTCTTCGCCTTGCCGCTCTGTTCAAAGTGCAACTAAACGCAGCTTTGAACTGTCCATTGCTGATCTTTCAACCAAAGAGAGAACAGATGTGTATGATGTTAACAGAAGTGACACAACAATGGATGAGGAGCTCATAACATGCGTAGCAGTTTCCTGAATTTTATAACACAACTTTAAGGATCATGCTGGTGATTTTGCATGTTTGAGCCCAATAAGTACACGTTACTGCCAACTATTTTATAAAACATACATAAAACTTGTAGAGACTTGAAACGCGCTTGAGATAAGTAATCCATCACAGCAAACCACATGCAAATACTTTTTTTTGTTGAAGATATGCAATTTAACTGATCCAACATGCAGTAGAACAGAAGAAAATGTCTCCACCAGCGATGATAATCCCAGGAGAAGATGGCTTTTAGAAAGAAATTTTAAAACGACTGTACCTTCTACAATCATGCAAAAGCATTAGCAGGTGAACATTGAATTTTAAGGTGGGTGTATCCCTGAAGGTTTGATTTTGCAATATTAGATTTCACAAAATAACATAAAAAAATATAAAATACAGTTTCATGTTTTGCAAAGTGGTTAGCAGTAATGTAACATGTATGCAGGTAGTATTTCCTGAGCTCAAACATGCAAAATCACTGGTATGGTCCTTTAAATTTGCACCATGATCTGAGCAGAAAGGCAATTGCCTCTCAGCTCTCAAACAGGCTACCAGGTTTGTAAATTGGCATATAATCTATGATTGTATGGGCTGTTTCTCCGTTCTGTGTGCTAACTGAGGTGCAGGGCATCAGAATGTAGGCGGCAGCGTGAGCGACACACAGATCGTTCTCCGTGATGCCAGTACCGTTTATCATGTGAACCCCTCACCTGTGCATCAGGTGCACTCCCTTTCCTGCATCTACACATTGTAACGACACACTTGCTTGAAATTTGCTTTAGTATTGACAACTTGTCAAATTTCAGTGTCAGACTTATACATTGGGAGTTAACATTGCAAGCCTGGTTATTTTTTCTTTTTGCATTTACGTTTCAGTAACCTCACTTAGCCAGACTACATCTCATTAGGTACAAGTCTGGAAACAATCGCTCAAGAACTGAATCAGCCCGATCATTGGACAAAGGAAAAAAAAAGAAAAAAAAAGGTAAAAAGATCTACTTTTTTAAACCAAAAAAAACATTTCCAAACAAGGAAAGATAATCTAATGACAGTGCAGGAAGTGCTGCTTCCATCCTAGGTTCAATGTTGTTATATCAATGATTTTCATGACATCTTCCTTGAACTAATTTCTCCACGTCAGACTACCTTGCCAGACTAAGAGGAGCGTAAACTGTGCTTAAAGATATGAACAGCACTCTGAGGGAAACCTGAGGTTGTGTTGCTATAATGCCATTAAAGAGTGTATTTTTAATGCTACAGTATTATTTGTCACTCATTTTAGCTTCCAGGATTTGTTATACTGTCCATCCATCCATCCTATAAACCAGCCGCAATTCCCCATGTACATCTACTGTACCTCCCTTTGTTATGAAACTATTATCTGTGGTCGCTTTATCTTTATGCTTCTCTCCGTTACTCTCTGTTGTTGCCGTTGGCACTGCTTTCATCTACTTCCCTAAATGCAGCTGCAGGTTCACACACAGGAGAAGATATGGAGAGTTCACTTGGCGAGACAGAATCAACATTTTTTTTTTTTTTTTTTTTTTTTTTTTAGAGACAGAAAGCGAGAGGAAGGGGGGGGAGGTAAAGGCAGTCAGTGTGAAGGTACACAATCAACACTTGTGTTTTAAACAAACAGGTACAAACGTTTATTCAGAAAGCAATGATTACCTCTGGAAGCTGCTTCCGCACACCAACTTCCTCTTTTCCATCAACAGTAGTACTGATAGCAGTAGTGTGTGTGTGTGTGTGTGTGTGTGTATGTGTGTTCACGCATGTGTGTGCGTGGCTGCTTGAATGCATGTGATGAACTCATTGATCTTGTGTGTTTATGTGAGTGTGTGTGTGTGTGTGTGTGTGTNGGGGGGGTTTAACACAAAGACATACGCCACACATTTGTCATGGTTAATCTATGTTTTATCTTTCTACTGTAGGACTCATTAAAAACAGCATGACTGATCTGATGCAAATTCCTGTGAGGAATGTTTGTCTTAGGGCATTTTCACACCTGAAAGTCCTGACCAAGGTCCGGAGCAAGGTTCATGTGTTTGTTACAGTGTATACATTTGGTCCGGTTAGGTTTGGTTTCACACTGCAATTATGAGAGTGGACTAAAAAACTTTACCAACGTTATCTACGTCCTGTCGTCATCACCTACGCGACTTGCGTCTCCCTGTACTTGACACTGATTGGCCTGTTAGCGGGTATGTGTCTGACGTCAGCATGACTTACCCTTACCAAATCTGAGGAGAAATGGATGAATAAGTTTGTTTCGTGGCCACTATAATAAAATTAGTATGGCATTTCTGCCAGCAGCAACTACAAGAACATTATTGTAGATTAGACCGAATCCGCCAAGTTCACGCCCTCCTCTCAGGGAAACTGCGCCGTCGCCGACAGGTACGGAGGCGGAGATTACAGACAATCTTGGCAGCCTTGGCAACTCCGTCTTTGGAGAGACCATTAAGGTGAGTGGCAACAGTTAGTTAATAATAATAATAATAATAAATTAAAAACATACGTGTTACCGGCTCCAAACCCAGGGGCTATCTGGGCCTGCTACATATGCACAAGTGTGATCGGCCAATAGCCTACTATTGACACTAATCTAAAATATAATACAATCATATACAATCATCATAATCTAGTTCATTCATTGTTTTCAAGATTTCATAGTGTACCTAGTTAATAACAGTGCAGGCTATGCTAGTGTTTATGGTGGGATAAGTCGTTCTCTGTTGAAATAATAAGAATTGCTAACAAATGTCATTACAGTATGGCAGTAAAAATGAGTAGCATGGGTAAAAGTAGTCGTTGCTGAGTAGTGATCAAACTTTTGGCTGCTCACCATTTTCCGAAGTGTTTTCGACACATTCAGCACCGCAGTACATCGGTAGACGCACTTGAAGCTGCAGCTGATTCCACCACCTTAACAGGTGAGCTGGTTGGTCGAGTGCCCAGAATGTTGTCCAGAATGTCGTAATAAGGAAATTTGTCCTTCTCATTGGTGGAAGAACCACTTTTTCATAAGCTATTGCGCACTTTGATGTACTGCTGCCTCAGCTTTTTTATTTTTAGGTGACATTGCTCACCTGTCCTCTCATATCCCCCCTCTCTCATCCTCTCCGAAAACAGCTGGAAAGTCTCAATTTTTATGGGTTTTTTCCATTTAGTTTTTAATAAAGTCATCGGACCAAATGTTAATTATATATTTGGTCTCCTCGTCTCCCCAGGTGGTCCCGCGACTCATTTTGTTTTGTTGTAAGGTTTTTCCTGTTTCCGGTTCGGACGGTTACCCCGCGACGGTTACTTCCTGTGTTTGGTCCGAAAGTCCGAATCATCCAAAAAATTGTGTTCACACTACAACAAACCGGACCATGGTTCAGTTTGGTTCGGACCGAGACCACCTCTTTTCGTCGGACCAAAGTCCAGGCGTTTGGTCCGGACCATGGTCCGGGGGAGGTTTCACACCTGTAAATTTGGTTTGGATCAAACTGAAAAGTCCGAAAGTCCAGACCAAACGAGGTAGGTGTGAAAGGGCCCTTAAAGTATCAGGACTAACTACATGAGGGGAGTTTGATTTACATGGCTTGAAACCTAAAACATATTACTCACAAGTCTTAATCATATGTAAATGTGTTCCAGTGCAGCAACAGTTTTTTTTTCTTCTTTTTTCTGATTTATGTTTAGATGATGAGGGGAAGTGAACTACAACAAGTTTTCCTCTTTTAACAATTGAACACATCCAAGTACATTTGCAAAAACAGATAAATTGTTATTGATTTTTGGAAATGTCTGCATTCCAGACAATATCAATCTGTTTAATTTAACCCAACTTTAGTTTGATTGATATTACTTGGAATGCACAGTAGAAAACCCTGACATTTACTGATTAATAAAAAGTTTTCTGCTGTTGTCTTCAGCTGTATTTGAGCAAAGAAAGTGTAATCTACATTCATTATCTGATAGGAACTGATAAAAACCACTTCACACTGCCTGAATTCAAATTAATCAATTGTTATTGTGTTAATATTTTAATAGAAGTTAATATGTTTAAGGTTTATTAGCAGTAAATTAATAATGAGAACTTTTTTAAAAAAAAATCTAATCTGTAACATGAGTTATGAGATAATGAGGTGAATGTATGGAGTGGAGGGCCAGTTCATTTACAACATACATACACACGCACATGCACACTCTTCCAAGAACTGGAATCTCCCCTCAGACCACCTGCGTTCTTCAGTTAACTGAAGCCATGTGACTGGTGGATAAGATGGTGTAATGTGGTTTAGTCTCTGTGCCATGGTTCTTCTCCTCCTGCCATGAATTGAAGCTGACCACGGGCAACCCAAACTCTGATTCTCTTCCTCGAGCTGCGTTTGCCTAATTTTGCTCTGCATTCTTCATTTGTGCATGTAGGGTTTTTTTCTGTTGGAAAACACTTCCAGAAAATGTAGGGAATAATTTGGCCTGGAATCATTTTAAATATGTGCATGAACAGGATGAACATGAAAAGAGCAAGTTTTTACTTTTAATAATGTTATCATATCGAGTCATGTTAAGTTGTAGTCTACATGGTCCGGCATCACACTGCCTCAGGAAGGAAGGCCTTGTGTCATTAAACATACACTACAGGCCAGAAGGTTGATGCCATCCCATGATTTAGCATGACCAGACTGTGTACCAAGCTAAATGATTTGGGAGAAGGCAGACAGCAGGCTATTGAACAGGCTCAGCAGATGAGGTTTTGGGAAGAGGTGCAGTGCCATAAGAATGTGTCTAATCAGATCAAAACTCGCCATTTAAATACATGATCAACTGAGTGGGCTTAAATATCACATTTACTCATCTCTAACGTGTGGTTAATACAGTTAGAAGTGTCATCCTGACATCATACTGCTAAAATTTACCACCAGACTGAAACGTCTTCATTTTTGCTTGACAGTGTGTTTTATGAATAAGTTCCCTGTAGTAACCCCTCTTTCACGCCAAACCATAAAAGTGGTCTGTGACTGACTTTTATAAACGAGGGAACATGCTTGCAAGACGATATTTGCTTTTATTGACATGAAATCTGGTGCTGTATTTTATGAATTTTCTTCATTATGTTACCCAGAGTAAGTTGACCCATATGGAAGAGATTTAGCACTAAACAGTGGCCAGCATCTCATAGCTGTTTCATATGGTAAGCATGTGATAATATGTTAGACTGTTTCTGTCAGGTAATCAAGGAACTCAGAGCCCGTCTGTCATACATTGATCAAAGTAACTCAGACTTATTTCATTACACAGAAATTTCCTTGAATATCAGAGGTGTGAAAGCGGAATAATGATAAATATACACACTGCAGCAGCAGGGTTTGAGAAAATTCCTGTCAACATTTAGCTACACTTAAATGTCACCTCATCACCACTAAACATCTGAATGGATTTCTGAGTTCTGCTTTTGTTTATTTTTGTGGGGAACTTGGCCCATCGCCTTTTTCCAAAATGACCTTGTGCATCACCACCATCCCAGAATACACTTGTGCTGTGTTGTTTCATTCAGGAGGATAACATCTGTTAAATAACATGTTCTCTATTAAAGGACTGCTAAAGACCATCTTTGCCTGCCTAAACTAGGTTGAAATGGGTTTACTTGCATGAAATATATAAGAAACTGGTATCATATGACACAGATTTAAACTATAGATTTATATATACTGTATATATATACACACACACATAGTTTTTATTTTAACTATTATGTATCCCAAGGAAGATGACTTGAGTGCATCTACTTTTTCAACCAGGTGTCAGCTTTACATACAACTCTCAGCAGTTACAGTAATTCCCATGAGAATCATAGTGTTTTACTATAGATGGTTTGAGGTTAAGTGCTTGCCTAATGTCACCTTGACAATTCTTATTCAGGGAGGGAAGATTTTTGCACTTCCTGCCAGTTAGATGACTTACCGAAAGCTCTGGTCAAACACTCTCGTCTCTAACCTCCAGGACTTTTCTGGCTGTTGATGCTCCATCTTACACTTTGAACTGATGCATTGATTTTCCAGCCTTCTTTTTCTGTGCCTTGCTCATTAGGCTTCAAAACTTTAACTCCATCCTTCCCTCTCAGCTGGCTGCGCTGTTTCGGATTTGCCTTTCACTGAGCATCACTCTGATGATCTAAAGGTATAATTATGGCTGTCAGTGGCCCCTGGCTTCTGTGTAATTTGGGTTTCCAGCGGTCGTCCATGAGCTTGTCAGATGGCAACTTCTAAGGCGACAAAGAGGGTCAAAAGTTCAGTATCTGTTTTAGTTGCCAATGGATGAACACACGTGCATATTTAAAAGTACTGCAGGGCATTTCCTCCATATCAAACCACATATCAAAATGGTTTCTACCTCCTTTAAACGTTTGATACCAGGCTACAGTGATTGTCAATGTAAATTTACATATGCCACCCATGACAGCCTGTGTTTTGTTTTTCCCTTTTATTTTCATATTTTTCCAAGATTTATTTTAATAGTACTTTCTCCTTCCACAGTTTAATGGTGTGTGGAACAAGGATAGATAAAGGAGGAAAGAGTGATCAGTAAAGCTTGAATGCTGAACTCATAAAATCAGGCACATGACAACAGTGTGCTATTCCACTGAACCATTACATGCTCCTTCCTAGTTTACAAAGAGGAAATGTTTAATTGTTTCAAAGCGAGTTTTCAGATCTGATCATAAAATGTGATTAAGCATAATCTCTCTCAACATTTCCACTTAAGCCAAAATAGACCTTAATGCATTTCATATGCTATCATTTATTAAAACCTCTGAGGTGAACTCTCAGGATGCATTCTGTGGAAAATCTGTACAAAATAATGCAAAACACCTAGAATAAAGGAAAGTTTAAGAGAAAGTAAAAAAAAAAAAAGTAATGGATAATATAAAGGATTTTAAGGAATTTGTTCATAATTTCTCTCAAATATTTTTTGTTCTTTTGTGCATAATTTACATGCTTATTAATGTTACTAATGTGAAAAGACCCACTAAGTTTATCCATTTACCTTAAAGTTCCTCAATTTGATGATTAAATGTATATTTATGAAGTAAATTAACAGTACTCGATTACTAGTGTTTAAGAGGTTGAACATACTCAAGTCTACTACTACTGCACTGCATGCAGAATTTGGAAAACAATACAAACCTGACCACTTCCACATGTGGCCAGGCTGTGATTTAGGACTGATTGGACCTGCCAGTAAACTCATCCTAACTTGAACCGACGATTAAGGCAAAACGACAAGTGTAACTGTACCCAGATTTGCTAAAATCAGGTGACCCACGGTCAGTCCCTCGGTACTCTCCTCCCCTCTGATGTTTCTAAATTGATTGGACATGGTCTTGTGGCTTAATAGTGTGTACATACACTTCTTAAATTCAAGAGCAAGACTATGATTATGGGTTTGATCCCTGCTGGGGCCACCCATGCTACAAACAAACACATGCCGTTGCGGTACTGCTCTGCAACTCGCTGTGGATGAAAGCCTACCACCAAATGTTGTGCTCAGAGGTCGATAGGTTTTGCCGGGAAAACCGCCGTGCTCGCCAGGCTGTTTGAAGCTTAGGTTTCTATTTTAGTGTGTAAAACCTATTCATCTATTTTTACTATCTTTTTCAATGACCCATTTTGCAAAAGTCAATAGAAATAGAAGAAATAAGCCAATAGATATATTTTCCTTTTGTATGCCTTGCATCATTCCAGATCAATAACTAAAATGTGTGATGCACTCCAACTGGAATATACTGTATTTACACTTGTACCTCTCTCAGTGCAGTTTTGCTTATCATTATCATCAAAATACTCATGTATGGAAGATACAGCAAGTAGAGTCCACGCCAAAATAGTCACAAGCTATGATTCTGCTCCATGCTAGGTGGAGAGAGGCCTCAGTTTAATTTAAACAGGCTATATTGTGCTTTAAATTGCACATTATGCTATTAACTCCCATGCAATTACAAATCCACTTATATGAGAGCTTATCATTACCAATAATGTATGAAGACAACATCAGACACCATTACGAACATCAACCAGGAACAACAAATTTATTACCAGCAACTGAGCCCCTAAAAATGTCCATAGACATAAGTAAATATAATAGTCTTTTTGTGGTACCATTCGTTGGCCTCCATGATGGACTTAACATAAATACACTTTAAGGATGGTCTGCATTACTTACAGTTCAATGAAGAAACAGAGGCAGTCACAGAAGAAACTTTTAAGACACAGAAATGGCAAAAGTCTCCTCATGGGCAGGCAGTGCGGTGGCTATTCCTGAGCACTCCTATTGCAGCTAGCTAGCTCCCTCATAACACACTAATGAAAAGTCAAAACACACTAACAAATTCACTACCTGAACGACCATATGAATACAGTGCACTATTAGTAGTTATACTCACTCAGGATCTCGATGCACAAAGATTTTTTTCCCCATACACTTCTCGCTGGCCCACCAGCCACGGTAGCATGCTAACTAGCACTTTTACTAACAACTACGTCACAGCGACGTCAGCATCAATTATCGCCAATTTGCGGTTTAATGGCACATTAAACAAAGTTGAAACTCTTCACAAACTGGCAGTTTGCACAAATATTATTCACTGTTACGGTGTCACCAGACATTTCGAAACTTAGTTAAAGCATCATAAATTGCGTGACTTTTCATCTTGTCTCACAGTTGCTTGCTCACGGCGTACTTCTCATAAGTCCCGCCCACCTATGAATCTGATTGGTCAATATAGCGTCTGACACTGACCAATAGTAAGGTCTCCCCAGCTAGACTGAAAATTATAAATTTTGCCTGGAACACAGTTTGCTCTTGCTGAATATGCGAAAAGAAAGGTTCAAATAATCTTTTCTAGTGAAATTAGCTCTTATACCAAGTAACCAAACAATGTAAATGTTATTAAACCTTTAGTTACCACAATTATTACCACAATCATTCTTTTGAACCAAAATGCATACGAGATGCACAAGCACAACCATATACATACACAGGTACAGGCACACACACACACACACACACAGAGAGAAAGAGAGAGAGAGAGAGAGAAAGAAAGAAAGANGGCACACACACACACACACACACAGAGAGAAAGAGAGAGAGAGAGAGAGAAAGAAAGAAAGAAAATGAGAGAAAACTGCTCCTTTTCTTTCATTCTGTTTCATACACACATACATGGTTTATCATGTTTTTGTGTTGAAAGTTTTGTACTTGAAGGTAAATGGGATAAGCACAAACGTGTACGCGCGTGCACACACACACAGACAGAGAGAGAGAGAGAGAGAGAGAGAGAGAGATCAATGGTGTGTGGGTACATTGTAGAACAGTGGGTGAGTGTGTTGTATCCTGGTGGTGAATGGGGAAAGCCCAGTAACCTCCAACAGTTCTCTTTATGAACAGCGGCCAGGGGAGGAGACCGCAGTCCACACAGACCAATACTGAGGAAAACAGTAATTGGACATGAACGCATGCCACAACACACACATTCCTGCATGCATGTACGAACACATGGATGAATGTTTATGTATTCATTCACATAACACAGTCACACATGCACTGAGAGACACGCACAAACATGTCCGAACACAGAAAACCACATACGGGTGCACATACACACACAATGCAAGGACAGCCTATTGTTAGCCAGTTGATGTATCCTGGCCAACGGGAAAGTCCACAGAGCTATTGGCTGAGGGACTTTGGGGTGGAAGGAGTCTGTTGTGTGACATCTGGTCTGCATGTGGCCTCAGCCAGCTGCATGGCTACATGTCAAACATGCTCACTAACTGATCGCTTCAATTTTAGGTTCAGCTAATGCTTTGCAGTTCCTGCTCAGGCAGTGAAACATGTTTTTTTTTTTGTTTGTTTTTTTAAGGCAGATACTACAATTGTCTGTCTCAAAGACTCACTTGCAGCCAGCCAGTTGACAGTTTATCCATATGGATGAGTTGCTTTTAGGGGGAAGAGGGGAAAAATTGTATGGGTGTGGTACTCTAGTGCTCTGGGGCCTTCAGATAATTTTTTTCAGCTGCAGGGCATCTTCCCTTGCAGACCTGCAGAATTGTCTGTTATTCTCAAAGTTACACTATCACTTCATTTCACATCTTTATAAAACTGTTAACTGGACTTTATAATGGTATAATTTAAGCATTTGTAATCACTTTCCTGTTATTTTCAACTTTGCGGTGCAGTATATACCACAAAACTTAATCCTGCCTCTGATTTTCTCCTCTGCCTCCCAAACTGTATTCTGGAAGCAGAGGAAATCTCTTTAAGACTGTATCCACTAAGAGCTGCAACTTTACAGCTCTGTCCTGTTTCTCACCTCTTTTTTAAAGGAAGGGTTGTGCTGTTGAGCGTTCCAAGGTGTAAAAATATTTGAACTTTTAGCAGAGAGCATTGTGCTCAATTTTATGAATTGTCTCAAGAACTAAACCCAGTTTTCTTCTCTTGCAGCTCTTCATGGTTTCTCTTTCCTGGGCCTTCCAGCAGCAAACTGTACCACCAAAGTACCAGTACCGTGATCCTGTGACCTTTGACCTCCTGCTGTGTGACCAATGTCCACCTGGCACAGCTGTGAAACGACACTGTACTGCTGACACACCCACTGAGTGCGAGTCCTGTCCTGAGAGGCATTTTGCTGAAAACTGGCACTGGGGGGATACGTGCCAGTTCTGCACTTCGGTATATACCATATTAGGCAGGAGGTTTATGCATCCTCATATTTTGTTCTCTTCAGTTTTCTTCCTCTTTGCCATTTGTTTCAATGCACCCCTATGCAGCATGTTCTCTTTTATGAGTGTTCTTCTCTTTGGTTGAAGTCTGTGCAGTCAACACATCTGGTCAGGAAGCTATGAAACCTGAGAAACATTCTTAGCCTCTAATTTGTCCTTTGTTACTCTTTCCATTCCTGATATCATTTGCTTTGCGCAAGCAGGTGTAACTGGAGTATTCAGAGTAGTTACTGAAAGGACCATACTAATGATTTTGCATGTTTGAGCCCATTTTTGCCAGCCTTACTGCAAGCCATTTCTGCAAAAAATCCAAAACCTCTATAAATTTTTGTGTCGAAGTTGCTTAATTTAACCGATCCAATGCAGAGCTGCATGGAAGAAAATGTATGTCTCCACCAGGGAATATAGTCCCATGAGAAAAGATTGCTTTTACCAAGAAATTAAAATGACTGTGTCTTCATAATCATGCGTAAGTGTTCGTAGGCAAAATACTGAATTTTGGAGTATCACCTGAATATTTGATAGTTGGCAGTAATGCAATGTATATGCCCTTAAATATATATGTCCCTTAAATAAAAGTAGTAAAACCACACAGGAGAAATTCTCCATCATAACTTAAAGTCCTGCATTCAAAGTATCAAAGAAGAGCAGAGTTTAGTTTTGCTGTCAGGCGTAGATTCAGAAAAGAAGAGACAGAAGGGAGGAAGGATGAATAGAAGAAAGCAAAGAAGGTTGCTGAGTAGGTATCTAAGGACCAGCTCAGTAGGTGTAATGTGTGCTTGTCTGTGTTTGGTGTGTTTAGGTGTGTAAGGAAAGGCAACTGGTCAAACAGCAATGCAGCAGCACGCATGATCAGCTGTGTGAATGTGCTCCAGGCTTCCATCTAGTGGTGGAGTTCTGCATCACACACAGTACCTGTCCACCTGGCAATGGGGTTGCAGCTTTGGGTAAGACTGAAATTAACATTAAGGTTATGATTAAACATAATGCTGATTAAGGCGAAAACTTAATTTTTTATTTTTTTTTACCTTTGACCTTTTTTTTATCATCTTCTTGACAAATCCTTTTCTCTCTCTCTCTCTCTCTCTCTCTGTTTCACTTTCTCTCAGTTCAGTTTAAATCAGTTCAGTTTATATGATTTATTGTCATGGCAGGAAAAAATTGTAAAGCAGAAAAGCACATTAGCAACATATGCTCATTCTCACACTGAAATAATTTCTTCCTTGTATCACTCTAAGTATACCTTTGTACTCCTCCTGCTCCATCTTCCGTTATTCAGATAAGTTCAAGACTTCCAGACACATCTCTAGCTAAAATATCTCTTATGACTGATGATGCACATACCTGCATACACACACACGTATGCACAGAGTGCACAGAGTGTGCACAGAGTGCATACATGTCTCCCTTTGTTATATTTCAATACTCTGAATTGGCGCAATATCTCCTCAAATATTAGAGTGTGTGTATTACCATCCTTGACATGATTTTCAGCTCAGATACACACCCAGTTATATAGTTGTAATTTGGTTTTTGAATATTGAAAGCACATTAAAATCAGTACTTCTAGCATTTGTTCTGTAATTTAGTTGCATTACATGCATTGTAAACAGCACTGAACAAGTTCTAAAATAATTAACTGTTGTCAATCAAATTAAAATAAATCACAAATGGGAGTGATTATGATGGTTGGAAAAACTGATTTAGAGATGGGAGATGGTAGAAAACTTAAATTTAAACCAACCTTGGTCTAAGCGGAAAAAATTAAAGTACATTAAAAAGAAATGCTGAAGTAGACATTAGGGTCAGGGTGCAAAATATTGCTGTAAGTAGCTGAATGGAATGCAGAACCATGAAATTCAGGGTCTTGCAGTGGTTGTGGAAATAAAATATCATCTTCACATTGCTGCCTCATGTTAAAAAAGATTAGTTAATATTTTCCATCAACTCCATGACTCCCAGATTCTCAGAGCGTGTTAGCAGTGTTAAAATGGTAATACAGTATTATTAATTCCTCTGGAGTACCATAATAGTGATGAATATCTGTCTGGTTGGCCCAGTCATGTCTTATATTCCATTTAGTAAGTGTATCTGCTGACATCACTTAAATGGCTTCATCTGTGTGCAATGTGTCAAGCCAGGGTGATGAATATTTGTTGGTTGATCTCATAGCTTTGATTCTAAGTCTTACTTCTGTACAATACACTACAGGCCAGAAGTTTGAGGCCACTCCAAGATTAAAAAAAAAAAAAAAAANAAAAAAAAAAAAAAAAATCATTAATACAATTTGTTTTACAATTTATTGCACAGGAAATTACAAAAATATATAAGATAAATGTAACTAATGAGTTTTCAAGAAGAATTTGTCAAGAAGAACACATTATGTAGCCACTATGGCTTAAGAAATGATTTTTAATGAAAACATGCCCAGTCTGTATTAGTGCACTGGCACTCCAGTTGTGTTCCAGCTCCCTTGCCCAAACTCCCTTGCTTATGTGTTTTAACATTCTGTTCAATATCCTCCTGTCTGCCTTCTCCCAGATCATTTTGTGTTTAACTTGGTACACAGTCTGGACATGCTAAATCTGGAGGTGGCCTCAAACCTCACGTCTCAGTTTTATTTTGACTGAGTGAAAAGCAATGACTTTCTGCTGGTGCAGAAACACATTAGTTGTTTAAGAACCAGCAATAAAGACAATGGTTGATATTTTCCAGAAATGGGCTCTTCTACATATTTTATAGCATTATTTTACTGTCTGGAAACTTTTGATACAGTGGCTTATCAATTCAGTTTGTCTCAGTAGAATTTCCATTGCAGAATTTTCTTGCTTTCTCTGAGAATACCGCAGCTGAGCTCAACAAGCACAAGATCAAATATATTGTCCATTATAGAGATTTCTTTGTGGATACATCATGGGCCAACCGAATCACAGAGATTATTTGAATTTCTGTGGCTTTGTGTGTAAATATATCTCCTATGTGGAACTTTGACTTTCGCAAGTATGGAAAAGCCATTTACATGAACATTTCTATTGTTTTAGGCTCTTTTGTTCTCACATCTGAATGTTTTATACATGCTTAACTGTAAAAAAAAATCAAAGCCATATATACAAATTTATTGCTGATCATCTAAGATGACCTGGAGCTGTCCTTAATATTTAAATAATTAATTGTAGTGCAATGCAACCATTATTTCTTACAATAATCTTTTTTCATTATGATCCTCACCGAATGTATCGAGGCTGAACAGACTAGAATGCTTTCCTCCCTAACTCCAGAGACAAAGAATCTTTCTAAAACTGCCTGTCTTTTGTTACAGCCATCAAATAATCAACATTTACAGGACTTTCAGACCTTTGGCGTTCTAGTTGTCAGTTGTTGAAGATAGTCATGCCTACTGTAGCATTTGCCAGAGGTGCAACTGACTTGCTGGGCATTTTTCTGTGATCTTATGGTGAAACTCATTCCACAAGAGCTTGATAGGGTTCAGATCTGATGACTGTCGAGGCCAGCCCATCAAAGGCAGTTCTGTGACTTCTTGTTTCTTCACTAAATATGTTTTTTATGCTTCGTTGTCCCAATGCATGATAAAATTTGAAACAAGCGTCAACCACAGGGGATGACGTGACATAAAATCTGATTCCTTATTCCTTGCACTTTGTGTAAATCTTACACCTTACCAGCACCAAAGCAGCCCCATAACATTACATTTCCTCCACCATGCTTCACAGAAGGCATCATGCACTCATCCAGCACCCTTTCATTTGCTCAACATTTCACATATCTCCTCCTCCTGGATCCAAACACCTCAAACTTAGATTCATCCATCCGTCATTCTTTTTTCAGTCATCCACTGTTGACTTTCTGTGTTCTTTTGCTCTTTTTTTTTTTTTTNTTTTTTTTTTTTTGTGATTTTTATTTAATTGGGACAATGCACATTAATATATAATCAGATGTAAATATGCCAGATTTAACCAAAGTTGACTAATTTTCATCTGTAGTTCCATGCCAAGACGATAAGATGGCTACCTACAATATAAAATGATTAGACCGCATGATACATTACACAAAAAAACAGATCCAGAAGGTTTACAGTATCAAAAAAACAAAACAAAAAAAAAAAAAAAAANAAAAAAAAAAAAAAAAAAAACAAACAAAAAAAACATTGGTCTCCTGGACATACTTCAAATCCATCATTAAAATACTTCTAAACACAGTCTAACACTTTAATCAACAAAAAATCAACGATAATTCAAAAAATCACATGTATTTCAAAAGACGGGTCTGGCCGTTTTCATGACTTGATCTAACCGAAATAAACCAAATCCCTTCCTCCACCCTTCAAATGCAGAAATCAGTGTTCACAAATTTGATTACCTATCAGCCATTTCTTTAGTTCCNCCACCCTTCAAATGCAGAAATCAGTGTTCACAAATTTGATTACCTATCAGCCATTTCTTTAGTTCCATTTGAATCTTTTCTTTTTATTTGGCAGTTTCAGATATTACTTTTTGAAACTCTTTGAAATGCTGTCTTTAAGGCCAGCATCCTAGAGTCATCTTGTTGCAGTTTAGACTGATATTTGGCATTTACTATTTAAGAAAGAAGCCAACTGAGGACCTGGAATACATCTGTTTTTCAAACTACAGACTCTGATGTACTTATCCTCTTGAGCAATTGTGCATCTGGGCCCTCTGCTTTTTTTCCTGTCCTGGTTAGATCCAGTTTGCCCTTTTCTCTATAGGCAGTCAGGGACACTGTTGTATGAAGTCTTCAGTTTTTTGACAATCTGACACATGGAATAACCTTCTTTTGCAAAATAACAGTAGACTGACTTGAGAAAGCTGTTTTGTTTGGGCCATTTTTGAACCAGAATTAAACATTTCCCATTTACTGGTCATAGCTGGAACTGTGGTCTGGCTTGAGAGTCAAATGAAGTTATATAGACACGAGACTGCATTACAAGGGATTCCCCTCCCTGGTGCAGAGGGATTTATTACGTAATATAATGTCTTGATTTGTGGTTTACAGTGTTACGACCAGTTTTAAACCACAGGATGTTAGATAGCCCTCACTTGAGTCTCTCATCATTTCTTTTCATTGATCACTTGATTTGGTTGTTTCTACCTTTGCTTCCTCTCTATTAACAAGGAAAGACAGTGTAAGAAAGTATGTTAGAATGAATCTACAAATTATTAAATTAAAAAAAAAAAAGAAAAGCAATTCATGATTCCCTATACCTAGATAACACGTTGAAGTATGTCCGAGGGTGAATTAGTGACACATAGACTACTGTCTCTATCCCTAATTCAGTGGACACGATGCTCAGGTCACCCTAAAGCATCTTAACGGGTTGAAAATTGAGTTATGGACGTCGTCAAATCTATACGGTCAGGTGATCACCTGAGTTACCTTCAAATCCTTGGAATAAAGCAGCACCCCGTTGGTTCGAGTGGCCTAACGATGGTAATGATGATTGCAGTATTTACCAAGTAAGTCTAACCTTTAAGNAAAAAAAAAAAAAAACAGGTCAAGAATTAGAGATACAAAAATGTAAAAATTTATTAAAGAATTACAAACAGAAAATTCCTCTTCAGGATCATAAAAATTAAAATGTCAGTGAGTCAAAGAATAAAAATCAAAAAAGCTTCGAGCTGCATACAATGGTATAAAAACCAAAAAAGAAATCTGAGACTAAGACCCCAAACTCACAAATCATATACTTTTTATAGTCTGAAACCAGCAGATCTCTGCCAACCTGCCCTCTAAGTTCATGTGATCTCAGTGCATTTCATCTTTAGGTGTGCACCGGAGAAGCATTCCCACACTTTTAGACAAAACACTGTATTTTTGTTTTTTGGGTACCAGAACAGTATTCTCACACCTGTGAGTGTTTATCACTTGAAATCACTGTCCTCACATAACCTCTACTTTGTGGGCATAAATATCTGTTGAATACGTACTTATTTCTCATCTGCATATTAAGAAAACAACATGAATGTAGAATAATGAAGAAAATGAATAAAGAAAAGTAAATAATATAAATGTAAAACATAATAAATGAATAAATAAATGAATGATTATGATATTAATGATGAATAAATGAATACATGACTGAATAAATTAATGAATATATAATAAGATAGAAATCAAACAACATTATCATGATGTAATGATGTCACCAAAACCAATCCATCATAATGTGAAGAAGAAAAATCATATATTATACTGATGTAAATGATAATATAAAGATAAATGATAATATAAAGATAAATGATGATAAGAACAAAACATGCTGAAGCTAACAATATTAATATAGATATATTCTCTATACCTGGGTCTTATGCTTTTGTACAGTTACATGCTTTTATAGAAAAGTAAGGAAAATAAACCAAAGTAAATAAGACTTCTGTAAATCCTTCTTTGCAGGTGATTAGAATCCTTTCTTTCCACATCTCCATATGTTTATTTTTACATATTTACTTCACACGTATAACTAAAAAAACACAAAATCTGAAACCAGAAAAACTAATTCTCATAATAGCAGAGTTAGTGTTTATCTGCTGATTTTACACAGACTGCATTTTAATGTAAAAGAACAGTGTCGCAATGTGAAACCTTATTGTAGTTATAAGATTAACATTCTCAAGAAAACACATGCTTCATCAGCATCAGGCATGGAAACATTTAAATATGGTACATTACAGGAATTTATCTAACAGCGTCATGGTTTCAGGTGATATACTAAAATAATCAAATGTTCTCGCAAGATAACATGATAGCAGGAAATAATCAAAGGTTAGATCTGTTAACATTTCAGCCTCCTACGTATTTTCACTTCTACTCTATGAGATAAAAATAAAATAAGGATGTGGTTAACATTAGCTCCACTGCATGGTCTCAGTCATGCAGAACATATGCCAGAATGTGATATATTTTGTTGTAATATCATTATGGCAACTGCCAAATAATAAAATAACATATAAAAATGCCATTGCAATTGGTTTGAAAATTGTATAAAATGTGAGAAAACACCAGATAATCTAAAAATGTTGCATAATTGCATTGAGCAGTGATTTTTTTTTTTAACTGATGTTACGTTAATCATACTGACTCATAATATGAGTAATAGATATCAGCTGAACTCATAATTGAGTTTCAGTGTTATAATATTTTTGAATATTATTGAATTATCCACCAATTCATCAGATAGCAGCAAATTAAAACATTTAGTGAGCCATTTTATTATATTTTGTATCACATTAGTCTTAGTTTTTGTGTTGCATATGTTGAAAGTTAAACTAAATCTGCTTACTCATAAACATTTTATTAGAGCAAGTATTAGAGTAGTTGTACTCATCGTATGTTCCTCATCTGGCATCTCACTGTGGTGTTTTCCATCAGGAACCAAGATATAGAAACTATTAAGCTGCTGTCTGTGACTAAGAAACATATTAGTCATTCTCCGAATGACGCATCCGTCGCTCGTGCAGATGATTTGTCATGTGCTGTTGTGGTTGTAGTTATTGGAACCATGTTGTACTGCAAGAATGTTTAATCAGCTATTTGTTCACCCATAGATGAAACCTGCAAAAATTCTCTTTGGTTGGGTATTTTCTCATTCTTTAAAATGTATGGCACCATTGAAGAAAACACATCACACTTCGGTTTTCATTATTATAAACATTATTATATCTCCCCAAGGTACACCATTGAGCGACACCGTGTGTGAGCATTGTCCACCTGGTCATTTCTCCATTGGCGGCTCCTCCACTGAGCCATGTGTGCCCCACAGGAACTGTACAGATTTGGGCCTGAAGACACTGAGACAAGGCACCTTCACTTCAGACAGTCTCTGTGAGAGTCAGGACAAGAACCCTACACTAGAGTGTTCTCAGGATCACACTCTGTGCCATAATGGTGAGAGGATATACACTTCACACCACACACACCTTGTATTCAACCAATCTGATGCTGGTGCCAGAGCTAGTGCTCAGCTCTGCCTTTCTAAGAACTGGCTTGCATTTCCTCCAGCATGGGAAATGAAGCAATTTAATGTTAAGACTATAATAACAAAAATTTAACACTTATCAGATTCAATCATTGTCTTACACCAAAATTGCAGTCGATGAATTCAAAGCCTCTGTGACTTGGCTTGCTGGCCTCATTAAAACAGAGTCCATTAACTCATAGTAAATCCAGCATTCATTTTGCATCATCCAGAATTGTCTTTGTTGAGTTCCCTCTTGCAGGCTCCATTCTTTCTTCAACTTCATAAGTTTGTTAAGTTAAACAGTATGCTGAAATGTCACTAGTCCCTGCTGGTGCTTGTTTCACAATGGCAGTTCAAGTAAACAGCACGTCCTGCCTCCTGGCCTGTGACTTCACAGTTCTTTCGCTCCAAACAAGCAAGTTTCTGGGCCAAGTTTCTTTGGCCAAGCACCAGTGTTTTTGCAGAGCAAACACCCTGAATGTTTCACAGTTTAGCTCCAGCATCAGAACCGGCCACTGTCAGGAAGGGGCAATGGAGATGCACACAGATACTTGCACAAGGCAAAATCAGGGTAGAGAGGTTTGGATTAATTGTACAGGGTATCCACACCACACACACCCGTGCGCACACAATGTTTTTTTTTTGTTTTTTTTTAAGCAAATCTTAGCTGTTAACAACTGTGGTCGTGTTCTGTCACCAAAGACAGGGGATTTCCTTGGTCAGCTTCATTGTCCAGATTCCATTCTTTTCCAGATTCTTTCATGTCTGAAGAACAACATGAGACACAAGAGAGGGTTGAATGGGATGTTTATTGCACTCATAATGGCCCATAATGGATCAATTATGTCTTAACTGTCACATCCTCGGACTACAATAACAGAGGAAGCTGAGTCAAACAGAAAGGGGACATGAAACGAGCTGGTTAGACTTTGTTACTCAGAATTTAACTATGACTGATGTTGACAATTAACTTGAGAGGAGAAGCCTCAAATATGATGCTGAATTCCCATAATCTGAGCACATATCCTGGTACACACATGCACACTATACACAACACATATAAGAAGATAAACAGATAAATAACTGGCATAGGTTTGTGTCCCTCAGGGAGGGTGATGCTCACCTCAAACATTCATTCACAAATTGTCTTCTAGCTTACCAACTAACCACAGACTGTCTACAGAAAATTTTGGAACAGTTTAGCAGTTTTCAAGCTAAAATTGTGAAACTGAAGCAGTTGGAAAATGATTTGGAGAAACCACTGGGATGTCACACTTACATTATGCAGCCATAAAAGAAACAAGCATGATATCCTCTTCATATTAAAATCATGAGTGACACTCGAACCACCTGGCCCTTGAACACTCATGATCATTGCTAGAAAAACAGTGACACATACAAGGAAATACTTTACAGTGGTACGAAAGGTGTGATCTCATGCTGCCTTACATCCTCTGGTTTGAATGTTTTGGTGTAGTTGGTGCCAGGTGGAAAGAGTGTGTAATATAAACAGTTAGGTTTTTGAAATTAAAAAATGCTTGTATTTCTCAGAACAGTTGGGGTTACAGAAAATGTCATATTAGAATAGACACAGCAGAGCAAACCTTTAGCAGAATAATCTGCAAGTGTATGGTGGCATTGGGAAGGTATTCTGGGCACAACCACCCAGGATGAGACCACGGGGGAGACCCAGAATACTCTAGAGGCATTACATATGACATCAGTCAGGGGAAACATCCTGTGATCCCTCAGGATAAGTTGGGGGGTTGTGGCTAAAGGATGGTGACATGGCTAGGGAGAGGTGTATCTGGGTTACCTTGCTTAGCATGCAACCTCTGTGGCCTGCACCCAGCAAGAGGTGGAAGATGGATGGATAGATGTGCGGTATAGTCCACAAGTACAGGTCAGCTCGATTCGATTTAGTGCACCATGGCTCTGATTGCTTTGGTGCTGAGGAGCACAGATGGGCTCAATGTGGTTTGGCTAGTTAGCATCTAGCAGACCGATGTCAATACTGGCAGGATGTTGTCAGAGAGGAAATCCTGCTTCTGCTGTGGTCAACTTTCAAACAAAAATCACACACAAACACACACACACACACACACACACACACACACACACAATTCCAGATAAATAACATACCAATGGGTTATTGGGGACAGAACCATGTAATCAGAGGAGGTTTGTCATTTAGAATCTAGTAAAAACACCACTTGTGTCCCATAAAATAAACGCATGTGAGTAATAAATATTAATAGAATTTACCAAGTTGAAAGGCATAAGCATGTGCCCTCTCCAATGTAGCTAAGTTTAAACAGGTCCCAAAGTTTTTCCACTTTGTTATAGCCTCAGTCAGATGATAGGTCTTATGAATGCATAAAGAAAAACAAAGAAAAGGTTGTCCATCAACTTTAGAAACACAATTTCATTTGTTCCTAATTTTCTTCTTTCAGGACTGAGCACAGGAAAGACAGTAATTCTTAAATCATGTTTACAAAAAAAAAAAAAAANAAAAAAAAAAAAAAAAGCCATCTAAGCCTATTCACTCTCTCTTCATTCTAGATGTGACCCTGTGTGAGGAGGCAGTCTTCCAGTCTCTGGCTTCATTGCAACTGTCTTCAGTGCCCCTGGAGCGGTTGTTGGAGAGTCTTCCAGGCCGCAGGGTGGAACGGAAGAGCCTGGAGAGGCTGAAGAAGGCCTGCACTCCTCAGCAGCAGGTCCTCCTGTTGCTGCGACTGTGGAGGGAACAGAACAAAGACCAGGACAAGCTATATGGCATCATACAAGGTACTGACATTGGTGCTTTAAACAGATTTTATTCTTAATAGTCTTGTGTTTTAATGTGAACACCCTGTCGTTCAGGTGTGAACCACTGTGAGAGGAAGGTCTCCCGCTGCACCGGCCTGAAGAACTTAACACTGGATGACCTCCTGAAGGTCACCAATAGCTTGCCAGGGGTCAGGGTTCAACAGGAGGACATCCAGGCTGTGTTCTCTTCCTGCCAGCCCAGACAGTACATCCTGCAGCTTCTTCACCTCTGGAAGACAGCAAACTATGACCTGGATCTTGCTAAAGGTCTGTCTCATAGCCTGAGGGTCCTCCGTAGCCAGAAGGCACCACGTTATCTGTTGAAAGGCCTGAAGAAGATCAGCCGCATCATAGGAAGCACCACTGCACACAAGATGTACGAGAAGATGTTTGTTAATATGCTTCAGGATGATTTGTGTTTTAAGACTCTTAAGCTGCACAATGAATAAGGAAAGGTGACATACAAACACAAGCACAGGCAAACCGAAGCATAAGCAGACACAGATACGTTGTCAGATTGTGAACACATGCAAACACAGACACACACACACACAGTAAGCAGGGAGATAAATTTATGTGAAAGAGTAACAGACTTGGGTTGCATCATAATCTCAGACCATTAACATATCATCAAAAGTTATCAAGCTATTTATATAAACATTTGATGCCTGGATGTGTTTGCCCAACTTTAACAAAAGCATAATGGGAAGGTGAATTCTTTTTTTGCCATTCACTCTTTGTGTCAAAACATATAGCCAAAATAAGGGATGTTTTGAGTATACTGTATGTGGTAACTGGATGCTAATAACTTTACAGTCACCTTCAATTTGTGTGTCTGAAAGATAAAAACTCAAATATCTGCGTACTCCAGACAGACCTAAACAAAGGCTTTACAATATTTCATGGGAACTTTTAGACTGGAATTTGTGAAAAATTAGAAATTATTTAAAATGTACATAGCACACTATTTTATGGAAGACGGGGAGGCAAAAGTTGTGTTTTTATTATTGCTTTCTCGCTGTTCAAGAGGAAGGATTTGGTTTCATAATGAAATACATTTATTTTCTACAGATTTCCTTTGTTTTCGATGGTTTGATTGTTTGTCCTGAACTGCTGGCAAGTAAAGCTCATCTGATTTAAAAAAAAAAAATTGTCAGCTTCATGAATGTACAAAGGAGTGCAATTGTTTTCTATTTAAAAATAATTTTACTTACTGAAAATGTAAAGGCTTGTTTTTATTTCTTTATCAAAAATACTGGATTCCAAATGCTGCAAATTCATGGAGTGATATTTGTTTTATATTTTGTTTTTATCACTTTTTTATTATTAATTGTATATATGCTTGACTGTACCTTTTTTTCTGTAACTTGTGAACACTATAATGCCAAATGATCTGATTAAAGTAAGTTTGTTAAAATATGTTGTTTTTTTACATTCAAGTTATTATGAGAGGAAAAAGCTCCAATACTCTGATTTAATGTCAGAAGTACAGCAAAAATGGAAAGTGGAAGGCTAAACTCAGGCCCGTGGAAGTGAGCTGTAGAGGATTCATAGGGAAGTCAGTTTTGTCATTGCTTGGAGAACTAGGAATAAGAGGGCGGAGCCTGAGGCAGACGTAAAACAGCTTTCTATTGCTGTAATCAGTTACCCAGTGGCTGCAAATACGAAGAAAGGTGAGTGTTTGGGGAACAAAATACCAGTAAAAGTAATATCACAGAGGTGGGAGTAAATACAATGTTAGAGCAGGTAAATGTAGGGATGGCAATTTTGAGGTTTTGAAGTGTCTCAACACATATAGTCTATATTTTTTTGCAATGTTTCAACACGTCTCGAAACCTCTCACTCAACGTTGGCATCTCCTAGGTGCTGTAATTGCAAGTTAAATGCCTCCTGTTCCAAAATGTGAACAGTTTTTGTGCAGATGCAATCAAACCATAAATTATTAATTGCGGCTTTGTATTATATATATGACCAAAGAGATGCACACTTTATGCTGATGGTTTATAGACCTCATAAAATATTTATCTTATCACTTCTGTCACGGCAACTGACAATTTTAGTTTATTATACTTAAAAGATGATGATTATGTCTGCATTTTAATTTGTGCCAATTGTTCTATACCAGTTTTCAATATATCCTTTCTCTTGATTCACTGAAGAAAATTGTGGTACATGTGGTGGCATTTTGCCACGCCCCCTAAACCATCACCTGACATCTGCATGTGAAGTTTTGAAAGTTGTCGGAACATGTATTGAAAACAGGCATGTCGGTGTATTTCGAAACCGTTTGAACTTTCTTGTCGAAATTGCTATCTCTAGATAAATGTGGTTGTTGTTTGCTTGGTCTAGTGGTGTATTTTGTTTGCTTTCTTTGTTTGGTAGTCTGGTTTGGTGGCAATGTTGCAACGTACCTAGCATATTTAAACTAGCGCTAATTAGCAGGTAGCAAACTCATGGCTGTGATTTGGTTGATATTAAGTCGCGTTGGGGGTGTGAGATCTGGTAAAGAGGGGACTGGGGACTGGCTCGGATGCTGGAACACACTGTTGAGCCTTCTCGGCGTTGTGGGCCCAACTCAACGAAACACCAATTACTAAGAGGGTGCCCACCTGAAGACCCTGAAGACTTGCCAGCACTCATACACAAAATTATAGTAGTTTGACTTGTAGATGGAAGTGTGATATGCATCAGCTGGAAAGTTTAATATTAATGCTGTTGATGGCTAGACAACAAGCTGATGCATGGCATGTACAGTATACAGCCATATATTGTACACACCGGTAGGATCCGCTGCAGCTAGATTAGCCCAAGTAGACATGTGGCTGTGTGACTGAGAAATCAATTTCACAGCTGCTCATTGCTTGGGAGAAGTGGGGTTCATATAAATTGTTGGTGCAGAAGAATTAGAGGTTAGGATAGGAAATGGTGCTTCTTATAATTCAGTTAAGTAGTTGTATGACGACAAAGACTTGATGTCCACTGCTGCATCTGGGGATAGACGAAGACGCAATTTAACATCAGTTCTGGGCTTCTATAAGAATGCTCACCCAATTTGTTAAACAATTCTGTGTACTGATGAAAAATTAGACAGAACAGATGAATGTTGACTTTTGGGGCCATGTCTGTGTCAGGCAAAAAGTCAAAATAGGTGACATTAACACACAGATCACATAAACTTCATTTGGTACTACTTTCCTCTTTACAAATACAAATGTGTAGACCCTGAGATATCAAAAAGTATCATCTTTCCCTGCTGATGAGCATCCTGAGATTGATGGAAACCAATCTTCACTACTGGTAAGTGAACAGCTGGAGTTTAATTACTCTTTATAATGCAACTAGCAAATAGATGTGCCCAGGCTTAGTTTTGGTATCCACCATTACCCCGTTTTCAATTTTAGCATGAAGCATTTAATATCTGGACCCTCTGGTGTTTTCTTTTATTTTTCATGAATTCATCTTGTGCTACAAAGCATTGCTACATTGTTCCATAATTCCAAAGATAACAATTCCAATGATACAAAATATGTCAGACCAAAGTTTGGGGGAAATTTGTATAAATAAAGCACACAAAAATTCTACAACATTTCCATTTTATGTAATGGTGCACCTATACAAAAACGATATCTTTGGTTTGAGTATTTCATTCAATCTAATTTTTTAAAAAATAATCCTCTATAAAAACTTTAATATAATCTGCTTCTAACTGTAAATAAACACTTTAAAGGTGAAATCAAAGGTTTATTAAGATCACAACTTCAATGCAATATTTCATAGAGTGTGTATTTTACTTCTCACATTTCATAAATGCATATCTTCATTCATCATATGTGACAGTTCATCCATAGGAACACTTTGTACCAGGGTTGTGACATATTTTTTTGCTGTTCTCTGAGAAATCTTTGACTCATTACAGTGTTCTTTAATCAGTACACAGATGGAAATTCAGTGAGTCATGTGTCTCATCAATATGTTCAAAGGAAAAAAATGAGTTTTGCACAGAGCTGGTTCACACACACACACACACACGTGCACAGAGGATTTAGGTTGCTTCATTAACTAGTTGGTGACAGATCATTAAAAAAATCTTCTGAAAGATTCTTCTCAAATATCAGCATAACATAAAGAAAAAACTAATCAGGGATTGATCAGTGGAAGTTTTGAGAGTTAGCTCAGGTTTGCAGGTTGTTCTGCAAACCTGGACATTTCCCCAATTGTAACTGTGAATAATGAACTCATAAGTGCATTTTTTTTTTTTTTTAAATAATCATACTATACCATTTATGACATTATTGGGTGACATTTAGAGGAAGTTTATTAATGATAGGACTGTGACTGACAACCAGCATCATGTTATCCATCTAGTCACTGACTTCATGACTTATATCAAACCTGTAATTCATTTATAAACTTGTCTGTAGTCACCCACCACCATCCTATCTCCACCTCCCAGAATGACCCCACACTCTGTGGGGCTTGGGTGCCCTCCTGCAAAACCCTCTGACAGGATCTGTGTTAGCCTTTTACCACATAGACTGTGAGTCTGATGAATCTGAGGAGTCTGGGGAGTCTGAGGAGTATGAGCCAAAACTTCTCTCAAATTTGGCATCATAATTTTGGGGACAAAAATATTTATATTTAATCCTTGCTTTTAAGGCTACACTGTAAAAAAAATTCCGCTATTTTTACGGAAAAAAACTGGCAGCTGTGGTTGCCAGAGAAATTCTGTAAAAATTACAGTGAATATGTAAAAGACTTTACATAATAAATTGTAAATTTCACAGTGTAAACCTGTTGTCGTTTACAAAACAAAATACATCTTAAACCAATAATTTTAACGGTTCTTTTCTGCTGAATTAGCATGGCCATGCTGTTATTAAACAATTTTTTTCTATAATATTTACATGTAATTTTTGCTTAATCTACATTGCATCCCATTCAATTTGACACTTACCAAATAAACAACACTATTTATATGTAAAAACCTCATTATAAGGCTGTCAGTTAAACAGATTTTTCCTGTAAATTATACTTAAAAATTGTTTTTAATTAACTGTATTTTGAAGTTTTTGTAACAGTTTAAAGACATTAAACCTTTTTACGGCCTATTTATTATCATTCTTAAAGTGGTTTGCATTGCCTGTTAGGGATATTGCTTAATGAACAATAAAAACNATTTATTATCATTCTTAAAGTGGTTTGCATTGCCTGTTAGGGATATTGCTTAATGAACAATAAAAACTATGTCTATATCACAGCCAGATTGAGAACTTATACTTAAGACAGCTTAGAGGCATTTCTCTCATACCAGAAATTTGAAAAATGTAACTCAGTTTACACAGATAATAAATTAAAAACTGATATTGCTAAGTAAAGATACTTTGAGTTATTGCACTAAAACATTAAAAAAAATACAATAACTGCCTTTCAAAAAATTTATTTTAACGCAGTTAACTGTAGCCAAAGATAATCAAAACATTTGCCATCTTCTGACATATATATTCACAATATGTACTATGCAAACATTAAGGAACTTTTAAACACCCTTTAAAGCCTGTATTTCCTTACAAGACTGTTTAGAACAAGTGTCCCCATATCTTCAAAAACCTTTTCAAATTAAGGTACAGGTATGACAAAATGCAAGAGCAGTAAAACTCAGTAACAACTGCATACAAATTTACATTTTATCTGAACTTCCACTTGCCTCTTTAGCAAAAAAATGGCAGAGTGGGGCATTTTTCAAATGCTATCAGTTTTACTGTCCATATTCAGTCCATATTCATACTTCCCGCCACTCATCATCAGAGAGTTCCTGGATCAGTGTTAGGACTCTTGGGTTGACATGCAGATGGGATGTGTGCGTCTTCTCCACCTTTGTGCCCTTCTCTGGGTTAATGGAGAAAAAACACCTAGAAAAATAGAAGAAAAACAAACAACTGTATTAATAATAAATTAGCTTTATTGATGACAGAAAGCTTAATATCAACTATATTCTCATGGTTAAAGATTGCATCTTTGAAGTCACTCTTAAAAGTAAAAACGATTTAGTTGAGTTCTAATAAGTGAGAACGGTGGGAAAATCCAATCCAATAATACACACCTCTGCAGAAACTCCAGGGTTGACGCCAGCTCGCGTGGGTAATGGATGTTAAAGCAGTAGTAGCTTCCGAACATCATCCACAGAGCAGAGAAGGATGGGATGTTGTCGTGTACAATGTTCCTGTCTACACTCAGCATGAATCGACTTGAAGAAAAGCAGGATTATTCTAGAAAGGAAATAAAAAAAAAGCAGAAACAACAAAACAATTTAGAAAATTGAAACCAAGACTTGTCTTCCTGAAACATTTCACAGTAGAATGAGGGGACAGAAATGAAAGACCTGTGCAGGCCCATCTGACTAACCTCATCTCAAAGTAACTATAACATTGTGCAATATGAATTTGGGTCCAAATATACAGGAGAGAGAAAAGGAAGAAAGAATAGAGAAATAAAAAAAGGGAGAGAGAGAGATTGGAAAAAAAAAAGTTAACTTACCACATACAATAATAGTGGGAGTCGTGAACTTGGTCCATCTGCACTTCCCCTGCCAGGCATGTGTCCTCCATGTAGCAGAACATTGCGTCTTCTTTCTCATCAAAGTAGGCCAGCAGAATCAGCATCATCTCTTTAACANAGAACATTGCGTCTTCTTTCTCATCAAAGTAGGCCAGCAGAATCAGCATCATCTCTTTAACATCTTTGGAGCAACCGCTCAACTCTCCCCTCAACACTTTAAACTTTGTCACAGCCTGTTGGAACTTTTTGTTCTTCATCACAGCAACAGTGCTCATGTAGTTCAGGANTTGTCACAGCCTGTTGGAACTTTTTGTTCTTCATCACAGCAACAGTGCTCATGTAGTTCAGGAGCCACTTTCCTTTCAGTTCGACATTCCGTGTTAAGGTTTCTTGAAGCCCAATGACGGTGAGTTCCTTGAAGTGTACTGCCATGCCAACTTCCTTGAACCAAAAGGGCCACTCTTCCAGGAGGTCTTTAATATTTTTTCCCTGGTTGACTTGTTTACGCTGTGTGTAGACAGTCAGCTTCATTAGATGTTTGACCTCCTCTGGATTTGCACGTTTGTTGAGACATTTTCTTCAGTTGTTCTCTCTTTTCCTCCAGGCTCTCTGGGGTTTCTCCACAGGGAGGAAATTTCAAATCCCAACTGATGCACCCATAAGTGTCCTGCATTGCTGCTCTTTGCTCTGGAGGGACTTCATCTGTGACAGACTCAGCAGGGCGATGCTTTCGTTTTCTTATTTTTGGGGTTGTAGATCGCTTTGCATTCTCTATCCTATTTTGCAATTGCTTGACAAGAGAGTGATATCCTTGCCCAATCACATCTCCTTTGATTATGTCCTGCAGAGATTTTGGATATTTTGCCACCATCTTTTTGGCAGCATCAGTACAGTTTCTTGTACTTATACGAGTACATTTTTGCATTATCTCATGAGCCACAATCTGGACCATCTCCCTTCTCATGCGTGGACTTGGTCGTTTTCCTCTCACCAGTGACTGCATTAGTTCCTCTGGGAACTTCTCCCACGGTATTGTAAAAGTATCCACCCAGTCAGTACCAGGTCTTTGGTAGCTTGTAGAGGAGGTTGAGGATGAACTACTGGGTGAAAGAGATGGCAAGGATGGAGAAGGAGGAGGTGGTCTTGGTGAGGCATCAACAGATGAGCTGCTGTTTTCAGGGGTCTGCCCTGGAGAGAAAAAATAAATAAAAAAAGTGAATGTTTCAATATTTACAAGTGATTTTCTGGGCAGGATACTTTGCATCTTGTGCTGCAATAATAGACTTACATCTCTTCCAAGCTGCAAGGGCTTTCTGGGAATGAATTGGCCTCAGTGCTGTCAGCAAATCCTCTTCCTTAATAAACTGAAAATCAGCATGTCTCCACCCCAATGGATTGTAAGAACTCTTCTAGAATATCTTTTGTCACATCTGGAAGGTCAGGAAAGACCTCAGTGATGGCTGTGTGTAGAAATGTTTGCTCACTCTCAGTCATTTCTGGAATCAAGAAAAAATAACACCAGCTCACAAAAG